>JAQQSW010006318.1:0-13977 GCA_028646575.1 Pseudocheirus occidentalis | reverse complement strand
AGATACAATGTATCTGGAACAGTGTTACAGCCCTGCATTGCTGAGAGAGCCCAGTCTCTTCAAGTCAGTCATCATAGATACAATGTATCTGGAACTGTGTACAATGTTCTTTGTGGAGGAAAATCTTGAGAGCTTGACATTTTCTGACCTACTACACCATCTTCCTGGAGGCTTCTCCTTTGACTCCTAAGCAAAAAACAAGGGACCCTCAAGGAAAGACAAGATTTAGGAATTCTTGGGACTCCCAAGAAGTGCCAAAGAACCACAAATTCCTCAATTGTTCCAAAGTAAAATAATAGAATACAGGAAGTGAGAGGTGAAACATGGATTACATATGGACCATAAATCAGATGTTTTAAAGAATGTGAGAAATGTTGACAGTTTGGTTTCCGCAGGTTTTCTGGGGAAAATAAGTGTTTCAAAAACAAATCCTTACTAAAGAGAAAATGGAGGAATTATGCAAGATGCTGATACTTTGATTCCCACAAGTTTCTATAGGAACAATGTACATTGAACAAGGTGTGCAGGAAAGTATAAATCAGGATAAGACAGGAAGGATATGCCCTGCCTCCCACCCAAACAATCATGTGTCCGGAAGAACTCTGTAAAGGGGCCTGAGCTGGGCTGGCTCGGACCAGCTGGGGGGGCAGGGTACAGTCACCAACTTTTCATTAGCACACATGCTTAATGGGCAGGTGGGGAAAGTTGTAAGGCAGAGGAGCTGGAGCCAATCCTGCCTCTGAAGTGAGGAACAAGGTGGGACATTTGAATGGCCACAGCATAAAAGGGCTTGCCTTTGTCTGATCCTGTGCAGTGTGAGGCTACCCATTTATTCCTTACAGAATAAATGTAAAATGAAAGGTAATGAAAACCTTCCTGGATGTCCCATCAGCAGTGTTTATTCCTAGACAGAGCACAGAGCATGTGTATAACAAGAAGAAATCACAATGTTGAAAACTGAATCAGCAATTTAATGCACAAAAGGGAGGATTGTTCTTAAACATCAGTATCTGATATGTTGCTTATGCTCATGGCTGAAACTGAAGAAAATGAAATGGAAGACCATCGGCTTCCAAGTTCATTGGCCAAATGTGCTGTGAACATATCAGATTGGAAACACGGACCACCCCTCCCAAGTATCAGGATCTTCTCAGATCTGGCCAATCTCTCCTATATATGGCCCTTTATTCCACCCCTAACTTGTTCTCTTGAATTTTGTTCATCCAATTTTTGAGAATTCAAGGGTTTATTTAGATTATTTATTTCTCATAAAGAAACTGGTTAAATTTTTCTGATGAATTAGCTGATACAAATCCAAAAAATGAATTATTGCTTTGTTTTGGAGTAATAAGGGAGCCTTTACTTCTCCATTGTTGTTGTTGTTTAGTTGTTTCATTCATGTTCAACACTCAGTAAACCCATTAGGACTTTTCTTGGCAAAGGTACTGGAGTAGTTTGCCATTTCCTTCTCCAAGTCATTTTACAGATGAGGAAACTGAAGCAAATAATGTTAGGGACCGGCCCAAGGTTACTTGGGCAATATTTGAACCATAAAGATGAGTCTTCCTGATTCCAAGCTCAGTGCTTGATCCACTAGACCCCCTAGCTTGCCCTTCTCCATTTTAGTCTTTTTACAAAGTAATTAATTAATGTAATTAAGGGATATATGCTATAGATAAAGGAAAACAGTCCTAAAGCAAAGGCATGAGCTGTTGTAGCTACAACAACCTCATGCCCAGAGTGATCTCAGGCCCTCAATGTAGTAACAGAAAAGGCTCCTTCACTTGCTGGGAACCGTCTCCTCCCACTCAGCGCTGTCTAGATGTTGGTGAATATCTCTTCAGAATCCTCATCATGTTTTCTTCTAGATAAGACTTTATTTCAGCCATTGAGGAAATAAACTGTATCATCTCTTTAACTTTCTTCTCTTTTCAGTGATCATATTGAATGTTTGTATTTCCCCCCAGAATGCACTGTTACCTGCCATCTTCTCACAAACTTTTCTTTAGAATTTATCACTTACACTGGTTATGATAGGGAAGAAATTGCACAAAATTGGGGGGAGGGTGCCATGAGCCTGTACATCAGCAGTTCTCAACCTGTGGGTTGCAACCCCTTTGGGGGTCAAACAACCCTTTCACAGGGGTTGCTTAAGAACATCCAAAAATGCATATTTCCGATGGCCTTAGGAACCAAGACATCACTCCTCTATCCATCTCCAGGAGAGTCCACCCACATGCAGATACGCCCACATACGAGTATTAAAGGGTCATGGCATTATGAAGGTTGAGAACCACTGCTGTACATCATCTTTCAAGAAAGTATCAAGGAAAACTGCCCTGATATTCTAGAACTGGAGGGCAAAATAGAAATGGAAAGAATTCACTGATTGCCTCTTGAAAAATATCCCAAAAAGAAAACTCCTAGGAATGTTATAGCCAGATTCCAGAGTTCCCAGGCCAAGGAGAAAATATTATAGGCAGTCAGGAAGAAACACTTTGAGTATTATGGAAACACAATCAGGATAACACAAGACCTAGCAGCTTCTACATTAAGGGATCACAGGGCTTGGAATATGATATTCTGCAGGTCTAAGGAACTAGGATTAGAACCAAGAATCACCTACCCAACAAAAGTGAGTATAATACTTCAGGGGAAAAATATGGATTTTCAATGAAATAGAGGATTTTTAGATACAAGAATCAAGAGAAACATGAAAAAGTAAAAAGCAGAAAGAAATCATGAGGAACTTATTAAACTTGAACTATTTACATTCCTACTTGGAAAGACAATATTTGTAATTCATGAGATTTTGTCAGCATGAGGATAGTTGAAGGGAATATATGTGCATATGTGTGTATGTGTGTACATACAAACATACATGTATATGTATGTGTATGTATATATATATATATATGTATATGTGTACACATACACAGAGGTTCCACCAGGGTCAGAATCTAGCAAAGGTAACTACTTAGAGGTGAGTGGTTGCAAGAAAGAGAGAACTATGAACTCCTTAAGGTGCCATTGACAGATTTTTGGTCCAAATCCTTTGGGCCACTGCCTAGAATGTCCAAGGGGGTCTATAAACCCCTTGATGGGAAAGAGCTTCAAGAGGACTTGTATGGAAGTAGGCTGTCCATTTCCTTACAAAAGTATGTTAGGCCCAAAATTGTGGATGAGACATATTTTCAGACATGGGGAACACCACGCATTTCTAAAGGTGTGTTTATTTTGCTGATTTTTTCTTTTTTAGTACAAAAAGATTTTATTTTTTAATATATTTTATTTTCCCCTATTAAATATTAAAATAGCTTTTAGACATTTGATTAAATATCAAATTCCAAATTGCATCAGTCCTTTACTCCTTTCCATGAGATAGTGAGCAATCTTACATGGGTTATACATGTCCAGTCTTTATGACAAGGATTTTATTTTTATTGTAGAGAGCAGAAGCATTTAGAGGCAACTTAAAAAAAAGTAATCACTATCAAAATAAATTTATAGGCCAAGGGGCAGCTAGGTGCTGCAGCTGATAGAGTCCTGGCCCCAGAATCAGGAGGATCTGAGTTAGATCCAGCTAGAGACACTTGATGCTTAGTAGGTGTGTGAGCCTAGACAAGTCCCTTGATCCTGACTTCCTCATCAAAAACTTTTTTTTTAAACCACACAAATGTTTAAATAATCAAGATTTTTGTGTTTCAGGTAAATACAAAAAAAACATCCCTGGTATTCTTCATGTGACCTCAAATACTGCAACAGAAAAAAAAGACTGCAGGTTGTTACTAGGGTCACTACATTATATTTACAAATATGAGAGATCATGAAATAATTTGAGTATTTAGTACTTATGCACCAAATAGCATGATGTCTGTGAAGAAAGGATTGAAAGTGCAAACAATGAAAGTGAGAAGGAAAGATTGAGTGGAAGCATCCTTGTAATGTGGACAGAGCCTGCTAAGTCATAGGTTGGCGGTCATGTCTCAGATTTGGTATTTGGGGTCAAGTTACTCAACCATTCTGAGCTCATGGCCTGAGTTGCGAATGGGACAAGAACACTGTGCCTCTGTCACAGGTTTGTTTTGAGGATCCCATGTCACTGTGTGTGAAGCTCTTTGTAAATTAAATCATTCTTAGGATATGAGCTAATGGCATTTTGAAATAATGGGTTCTGCACATTTGAAGACTTTTGAAGTCTGAAGAACTTTCTCTTTGCCTGGGGAAAGAGAATGTAAAGGAGTTTATGTTCTGCCAGTGGAGGGAAGGGGATATAATTATATATGTGCCTGTGTGTAATTGTTTGTCTCTTTCAGAAGGAGGGATGAGACTTGAAGTGAACGAGACTCCTGCAGAGTTCAGCCTTTCTGTGGAAGAAACTCAGGAGCAAAGATTCATGGGTGGTGGTCCCTGTGACTTCACTTGGAGAGAAATCCCTGCTCTTTATTGGGGAATCCACACTGGAAGGAAAACTTATGGATATAATCAATGTGGAAAGGTTTTTACACAGAAGACTCATTCTAATGAATATCAAAGAATCCATACTGGAGGGAAAACATATGAATGTAATCAGTGTGGAAAAACTTTCACAATGGGCACCTATCTTAACATGCATAAGAGAATTCACACTGGAGAGAAACCTTATGAATGTAATCATTATGGAAAGGTTTTTACACAGAGAAAAAGTCAGCATTTTCAGAGAATGCACAGTGGGAAGAAACTTTATGAATGTGTTCAATGTGGAAAATCTTTTACACAGGGATACCATCTTACCACTCATTGGACAATTCACATGAGAGAAAGTTTAGGAATGTAATCAGTGTGGAAGGCTACACCAGAGAGTTCACACTGGAGAGAAACCTTATGAATGCAACCAGTGTGGAAAGGCTTTCAAAGGAAGCTCTTTTCTAGTTAAACATCAGAGAAACCACACTGAAAAAAAATGATTGTGCAATCAGTGTGTTAAAGCTTTTACACAGAGGGCCCTGGAGCACCAATGGTAGCTGTGGTATATGGTAACTATGGTAACTGTGAATATGCCAATGCAATTCTGAATCCCAATATATAACAGACTCTCCATATAGAAGACAGAAGTAAAACATTTATTCAGACACCAGAAAGCCAAATCTTAATACCAGGAAACTAAATCCAACATAGCAACATAGAAGTTAATACACTACAACTCAGCATAGAGCCACACCATCCCACAAACACTCCCAAGTTTAAATGTCTCCTTTAGTGTCTCCTCTCCTACATCTAGTTCTTATGTGCTCTAACTCCCAGCTTCCAGTGGGCTCTGCTTTACCCTTCATCAATCTCTTCCCACCACAGAATTATAATTACATTCATCCTATTTCAGATGGCAGGGAATATCTTCAAATTCCCTTAGCCTCATTATGGGGCTGGGAAGATCTTCAAATACCCATTATCATCATATTCTGCCCCAAGATCTTTCATGTCCCTTATGTAACAAAAAATATTAATAATGCATTTCTTTACATAGGTTAATGGGAGTTTAGGGGTAACTGGTGTCAACAGAACTTTACAACAATGTAACAGGGATAACAGAAAATAAGCACATAAAACAATATCTTAGGGTGGGAGATTGAGAAGCACCCCAAAATACCCCCTCAAACAAATGGGGTTCAAAATCATGGGGTAAGGGGCAAAAGTCTCCTTTCATAACTATATAACTATGTCCTGCTGAAACTGGACATACAGCTGTCCCTGCTGCTAGAAGTCCTATTTGAGAGGTCAGTTTGTTAGCTAGTATATGGACCTTTTTGACACCATGTCCAGGGGTGACAGAATTGAAAACAGGGGGTGACATTTGTCTTGAGTGATCAGGCATCTGCAGGTGGAGGGCAGTAAGTCTACAGTAAGGAAATTTCACAAACAAGTTGACCAGACATAAAGCCAAAAAGAAAAAGATATGGGTCAGTTGTGCTTCTGGACTCCATGAACTCACTATCATAACCTCATTAAGGATAGAATATATCAGTTAAAGTGTGCAATCTGATCATCATCTTCTCCTGAATAAACAACAGTTACAGAATTATCTTTCCCATGTCCTATAATTTCCACAGTCTTTGGAACATTGTCTGGCTTCCACTTTACCCATACTTTAGCTTCCAATTTCATTTGATCTGTAGAACCAAACCCTTCAGTTCCTCTTCTAATTATTTTGGAAGGAGGGTCAGTTGTCACAAGGGGCATTGTTTGCAATGAATAATAATCACTTGAACTATTCTATCATTTTTACAAAATTGTATAGGTCCTTCACCTAAATTTTGGAATGTCACAATAATTTCTCCTTGATAATTAGAATCTATTACCTGATTTAGGTAATAATTATCCAAAATGATTTTTAGGAATTCTCGCACATATTCTGGTAGATATTTTCCTGATTTCTTTTCTATCCAATCAAAAGTCATCTAAACAATGTAAATCATCTCCTGAAGCAAGTGTTCCTGGATTCAGTGCTGGGACATCTTGCCTCACAGTCTAGTACTCAATATTCGGGATCTTATGTGTTTGTTGTTTTATATTTTGCAGATTTGGGGTCATCATTTGCAGTACCAACACAATATTCACAGCTCCAATGGTGACTGTCAATATGCCAGGATAATTCTCAATTGCAAAATATAACAGACTCTCCATATGTAAGAAAGAAGCAAAATACTTATTTAGACACCAGAAAATCCTAGAATTAGAAAGTCAAATCCAACATAGCAACATAGAAATTAATATACTATAACAGAGTAGAGAGCCACATCATCATTTATCCTTCCCACAAGTGTGTCCTCTCCTCCCTCCAGCTCTAACTGCTCTGACTCCCAGCTTCCTGTGTGCTCTGTTCCACTCTTCAGCAAACTCTTCCCACCAAAGGCTCCATATGATTGCAATCAATGTATCAGGGGCAGGGAAAATCCTGAAATCAGGAAAGGTCTTAAAATTCCCTTAGAATTATGAAGGGGCAGGAAAGATCTTAAAATTTCCATTCCCATTGCATTTAGCCCTAAGATCTTTCAAAGGAAAAATACATTTGCATTACATTTCATTACATAGGTTAATGGTAGTTTATGGGGTAACTGGTATCAATAGAACTTTACAAAAATACAACAGCATAAGAACAAAATAAGCACACAAAAGAGTATTTTCGCATGGTGGCTGGAACACAAGCACCCCATCGTTCCCCCCTTGAATGAATGGGCCTCAAAATCTTGGGTTAAGGGGTGAAGGTCTCTTCTCCATAGTTACTTCCTGTTGACATTGGAAGTTGAGCTGTCCCTGACCCAAGAGGTCACACTCAAAAGGTCATTTTTTTAGCTGGAATCTGAAGCTTGGTTGATGCCACATCCAGGAGGTCCCATTCAAAAGGTAAGTTCTGTAGCTGGCCTCCAAAACTTGGTTGACACCAGGTCCAGGGGTGACACATCACAGTTATGGACAGGAGTGACATCTGGCTTAAGCAAACAGGCATCTGCAAGTGGAGGGTATTAAGACTGCAGGAGATTAACAGACGAAAAGCCAAAAAGAAACAGATGTAGGGTCAGCCATACTTCTGGAGTCCATGAACTCACTATCATAGTGATGGTTCAGAAAGATCTGTAGGGAGGCAGTTCTTACTTATCTATTCCATCTAACATCAGGCCCCTTTTCATGATACATTTTGTATAGTTCATTAGTTGGAATGCCATCAGTTCTATGGCAAAATCAACCCCTGCTCTTAACAGAGCAGTAAGCAATTCTTTTCTTGTCAATCTATTCTGACTTTGAATCTGCTGGCTATTTACTCTTCTCTCTCCAGGGAATCTAACTTTTCTCCATTCTCCCAAGTCATTAAATTATGAAATCATATCCATCACCTCTGAAAGAGCCTGCCCTATTTCTTCAATGAGTAGAGAAAGACTTAGGTGCTTATAAGAGGAGGAGCCATCACTTAGCCTTCCCACAAAGCAGCATTCAAAAGCCTAGATGAATCCCTGGGTACATTCTCTCCTCCCTCCAGCTCTAACTGCTCTGACTCCCAGCTTCCTGTGGGCTCTGCTCCACCCTTCAGCAAATTCTTCCCACCACAGGCTCCATGTGATTACATTCAGCCTATTAGGGGCAGGAAAAATCTTGAAATCAGGGAAGGTCTTCAAATTTCCATAGGCTAGTGAAGGGGTAGGAAAGATCTTGAGATTGACATTACCATTACATTATTCTGGCCTATTATATACTTCTTCCCAATGGCCTATTATTCAAATGACATACAGTAGTGACCAAAATATCCCACCAATGTTGATATGAAGTACTAGAACTTAATTTCCTTACCTGTTCTTTCATTAATCCATTTATTCTTTGAATTAACCCAGATGCTTGTGGATAATATAGAACGTGATATTTCCATTCTATATTGCTTAATGTACAATATCCATTCAATTACCTTTGAAATGTGACCCACTGTCATTTAGAATCTGCATTGAGGTTCCATAATATAGACTTTGATACATAGAGTTCTACAGGTGTTTTTACAAGTCACATTCTTATAAGGACAAGCCCCTAGTTCACCTAAATAGGTGTCAGTGCATGTATATATAAATTTGCAGCCTTTATCTTTGGGTAGTGGAGCAATATAATTGAATTGGGAGATGCATGAAGGTATTTTCTATGTGAGATAATTTGGAAATGCATTAAATTGAATTGATGTCATTAGAGAGCCCAACATTTCATCTCATAGTTTAAGTCCATACCATCATTTTGCTGTTATCTGCTACTTTTCCATATACTGGGATACTTAGGAAACCATTGCATGTGGAATGTTGCTCATTGGAGAATGATATCTAGAGTTGCTGGACTTACAGTTGTGATCCAGCTGCTCAACCCTCTCTGGTTTCTTGTGACCCCATAGAGCACAGCATGCCATGCCTTTCTACCCTTCACTCTCTGCCCAGGTTTTCCAAGCTTATGCTCATTGCTTCCATGACACTGTCCACCAGATCCTCTGCCATCTCCTTCTCCCTTTGCTTTTGCTCCTAGCCACCAACAAGGTCTTTCCCCTGAGTCCTGCCTTCTCATCATGCAGCCAAAGCATCATTAACTTCAGTATTTGACCTTCCAGTGAACAGCATGAATTGGATTTATTCTTCCTGCAGTCCAAGGGACTCTCAGAAGGCTTCTCCAGCACCACAATCAGAGGCAAAAGGGGAAGGGCGGTCTGACCAATCAGAGCACAGAGAGCACCTGGGGACACGTCTTGATTTGACAGGTGGAGGGGGGTCAGTTCTGGGGTTGTTACAGCCCTGGCTTAATGAGCCTCCTGTATTAGGTGTCTTGTCCAAGGGAACTAGAGCCTCATTAGTAATAATCTATGAACATGGAGGTGCGTGCAAGATCCCTCCTCCGAAGGGCGTGTCTGCACCAAACTAATGTATTAAACTGGCTTGGCTCTGGTCTCCTGACTCCTCCTTTCACAAAAAGGACAGGGTCCCCTTCTGGCCATCAGCGATCCAGGACTCTGGATTTCTCCCTAATAAATTTCTTTCCATGTCAGATCTTCCATATCAATTGGGTTTTGCTTTTCCAAGTCCTGGGATATGAGGTCACCCCCTAAGAGAGGGGGCAAGGCTGGAGAGACGGGGAGGGAGGGGGCCGGGGCTGAGATTGGAGCAAAGGGCTGATCTTGGAGCCGAGGGTGGGGGGGGGGGCTCTAGGGAGGAGGAGGCCCCTCCCAGAGCACCCTGGCGGGAAGCAGAAAGCAGAGAGCCGGAAGCCGGAAGCTAGAAGCCCTCCCTGGGATCTCTGCCTCCTCCCCGACAGTGATCTCTGCCTCCTCCCCGACAGTGATCTCTGCCTCCTGGAAGCCAGCTCTGCCACTGCTCGGCCCGAGGTAGGTCGGAGCTTGGGTCCCTCGCATGTCCTTCCTCCTGCTGGCTGCAGGTGCAATTAGGTCTAGTAGTCTCCGACCTCAGGTGAGTGTCCTCCAGGTGCGCCAGGAGCACACCTGCCTGCCTGCCCTGGCCAGTGGACGAGCCGCCCTCACCAGATTTCTGACTGGCTTACAGTTCCCAAACCTCCAGACTTTGCCCACAGGACACAGAAGTGCTGCTTCCAGGCTTCCTGTCCGGAGCCAGGGGCCCTGCCTCCCTTCCCCCCAGCTCCTGCCCCCAGACCCAGGACCCTATAGGGGTCCAGCAGCTCTGCCTGCCCTGAGGACCCCACCTTGGGGGCAGGAACCAGAGCGATTTCCTGGCCCCTTCTCTGGATCCACAGCTGTGGGGCTGCTTCCCTCTCCTGTCTCAGGCATGGAGCCCCCTATCCTCACTCTCCCTCTAATTCAGAGCCTAAGCTTTCCCAAGGGGTCCCAGGAGGGCTCCCCGGCGGGCTCCCCGGCTCCCACTTAGATCTCAGAACACAGTCCTCTGGCTTCCCCAGGCTCTGCCCCCTGGTGCCTGGCTGCCCCATAGGGGCCCTGACCTGCCTGCCAGGAGTGGTTACAATGTAACAGCTCCCAGAGCTTGTCCTGTCCCCACTTATCTGGGAGCCCTCAGGCCCCCTGCAGGGGCTGAATCCCAGAATGGGATTTCTCTTCAGGCTCAGGCTTCCCTGCTCTTTCCCTGGTGGCTCCATCCCAGAGCCCACCCTATAGAGCTCTGGCACAGTCTTGGAGGCTCTGACTGATCTTATCCCACCTGTGATCCCCAGACCCCTCTGCTTCTTGGGGCTCTGGAAAAGGCTGGGGAGGGGAGAGGGCCAGCTGAGGAGCAAGAGAGGGAGGGAAGGAGACTCCCTGTTCAGAGCCTCCTCATTTCCAGCCTGACTTGGTCCCTCCCTTTTCTGGTTGGAGTCTTTCCCCTGAGGGCAGGGCCTGGGTCTTTCCAACCCCTAGGGGCCTCCCCCTCTGTAAACCCCTGCTGGGCAGCCTCCAGCCTAGGAGGAGAGGGGAAAGAGCTCTCCCCTCTGGGATCCTTCTCCCTCCCCAGTCAGTCTGCAGAGGACTAAGGCCTGGCCTTAGCAGCCATTAGGTCCAATGCAGACACCAAAGCGGGAGGGAAGTGAGGGGATTGATTATAAGGCCCAACCAATAGCAGTGGCCTGTGAGCCCCAAGGCAGTGAGCCTGGGATTCAGGGACAGATGGGGACAGGCAGGCTTTTCTGTGCAGAGGTGAAGGAGAGAAGGACTTTCCAGGTAGCTCCAGTCTGTCTCCTGGTTATCAGAAAGGCCTAGACTTGGGATATTCCAGGATCAGTTGGGAAGTCTGTGAGGAAGGGCTTTGGCTGCTGCTCCCCCTGTGGGGCCATGGAGGGTGGGGGAGCAGGTGCCTGGGGCAGACAAGGTCCAGGGATGAGGTGGAGGAGCTTTACCAAAGGGAGTCACTGAGGTTCCTTTGTTACCTACACAGGGAGGCTGGATTCTGCAGGAATGGCCTCTGGGAGCAGCCGAGCCCTAGTCCAGGTGAGTGCAGCCCCTCCTCAGGCTTGACCAACATCAGCCATCCAGCCATTTCCACGGATGCACAGGAAGGTCTGTGAAGCTGGAGATACCTGACACTTTTTGTCTCTTTTTTTGAGGAGGAAAGCAAGGCAATTGGATGAAGTAACTCGCTCAAGGTTATGAAATAAGTCATAAATACATTAGGCCGGATTTGAACGCAGGTCCTCCTGACTCCAGAGCTGGTGCTCTATTCACTGCATCACCTAGCTGCTGTTACATCATTTTTAATTCAAATTTTTTTTTGCTTCAGAAACAGGCCATCTCTTCCTTCTCTTTCACACCCCTTCACCCCCAACCCCTTCAGCCATGTAAAGCAGGAAAAACCAGCCCCCATTAGAAGAATGTGAAGTCAAGCCAAAAAAAATGTGTCTGTGGTTATACCCAGAGAGAATCATATGGACCAGCCCTCTTGTCACCTCCCCAGAGGTCAGCACCCTGTGCTCATGGCTCCCCAGGGACTGACTGCTCATTGCACTCATCAGACATCAGTGTCTGTATACACTCATATGGTGAATACAGACCTTTGTGTCAGTCAGGGTCCCCTGATCCTCCTCCCACCTGCTCCCTCCCCCACATTGAGCACAGAAGAACAAAACCCCACATTTCCTTCCTATCCCTGACTCCTTCCCCTCTCCATAGCAGGCGGCTTGTTCCTTCCTCCTTGGCCTCTGGAGGCTTCCTTGGTCCGCATGCTAATTCAAGGTCAATGCAGCAGGATCCCGTTACATTTGTTACACTTACGCATCCATACCCCATTTAGGAATAATCCCTCAGACTCTCTTTCTTTGCCACCTCAGAAAGAATGAGAAAAATTATGAAACATGAATTTCTTGGGTTTAGGCCTCATCGCTCCCACAGCTCATCCCCTCCTACATCCCCCTCCCCTCTCCTTTCCCTCCTCTTCAATGGTCAGCAGAATGTGTTTCTGTCCATGACTCTGTGTTGTCTGTGTCCTTCCTCCCTTTCACTAGAGGACTGAGGTTCAGGCATCAGACATTCCCACCCTCCCTCCTCCTTATCTGTGTAGGTGTCTCCTCCTGGCCATCCTTGTGTGAGATAATGTTTCCCAGCCTTCCTTTCCATCCACGCGCCTCAGTGTGTTCCTCTTCCTCTCTTTCCATCTCCCTCCAGGGTCTTCTCTGATGGGATTCCCTCCAAGAGCCCTGAGAGAAAGCACAGAAGACGCATGTCACCTCCCCACGTTTTAATACAAGCAGCCTATCAATTATTCTTTATTCCTCTAGGCTAGTTCAGTCTTCTTTCACTTCTGAAGTTTCTCTTCAGTTGTCTTTGAATCTCTGCAGTTATGACATTTTCATCAGGAATGCTTGGGAGTCCTTTCCTGAAGGGTCATTTCCCCCCATGTCATCATGCTCAGTTTTGTTGGGTGACTTACTCTTGGTTATAAGCCTGTATCCTTTACATTCTGGCATATCCTCTTCCAAGCTCTATGCTCTTTAATGATGCTTATTGCCAAATTGTGTGTGATCCTGAGGCTCCTGGGAACTTTAGGATTTTATGTGACACCTTGCTGTATTTTGTGTGCACAGGAAGCTTCCATCAACTTAGCCACACATCAGACCCCTTTTGGGGCATTAAAAGCTCTCTGGTCTCCAGGCTGAGCTCTCCTGAGATCCTGGAGTAAGGCAGCTTTCAGTATGGCCAAGAGAGCCCAGGAGGACCCAGAGAACACAAGCTTGGCTGGGACTGTCTCTCACCCCTCAGTGCTGGCCAGATTCTGAGGAGGATCTTTCTGGAATCTTCCCCTGTTTTCATGTAGATAAGACTTTATTTTAGCCACCCAGGAAGCAAGCTAGACCTTCATCTTCATTCTCTTTTCAGTGATTATGTTAAATGTCTGTTTTTCCCCCAGAATGCACTGTGCCTGCCAGCTCCTCACAGGCTTTCCCTTAGACTGCATCACATCCATTCTGATAAGGAAGGAATTTCACATCCCCCTCAGTCTCTTCTCTCTCCCCCAGAGATGACCCTGCCTCAGGGATAGAGCACACACTTTCTCCCTGATTCCACAGTGACACACATTCCATAATGGGACATTTGTCAACTTTCTTATAATTTATGATGTTTTCTCAAATTTGAATGTGAATTTGAATTGTCTCAAAATTCTGTTGGGTTCTCACTGACTCATTTTAAAAGATGACCCCAAATTTTCCTGCTACACAGTGATGGAGATTGGTTTATTTTACTCTGAAGTGTCTTTCAACTCTACATTCTGTGACTTTTCATGATGCAGGAGTCAGTGACATTCAAGGATGTGGCTGTGGACTTCTCCCAGGAGGAGTGGGGCCTCCTGGACCATCCTCAGAAGGAGCTGTACAAGGAGGTCATGCTGGAGAATGCCCGGAACCTGCTCTCCCTGGGTAAGGACACTTCCCCTGCTCACTCTGAGTCTGTAACCAAAGGGAACGTCTTCATTCCCTCCTATACCGGCTTTGGAGCATCTGTCAGTTATCAGAGAAAAGTGTTGTCTCCTGTAT
>JAQQSW010006317.1:0-13977 GCA_028646575.1 Pseudocheirus occidentalis | reverse complement strand
GGAAGGAAGGAAGGAAGGAAGGAAGGAGGGAAGGAAGGAAGGAAGGGAGGGAGGGAGTGGAAAAAAGTTGATTTTTTTTAGAAAATTGAATGTGAATCATGGAGGACCTGGAATTTATTTCTGGTGAGAAAGGAAAACCTCCTACCAGTTCCTGTGAAATTTCTCTTTTTAAAGTTACATTTCCAATGACACAGCTCAAATTCTCATTCCCACCTCAACAGTTGGCTTGAACTAATAACTGATTTATTTCAAATGAAAGCAAGTTGCCTTTGTTAAACTATGGGATACCAAAAAAGACACACAACTGGATATCAAACTTGTGAGACTTTCTAGAGCTAAGATGCATACTGCCAGAAAGGAAGCAGCATGAAGTAAATTTGTAAACCCAGAAGTTGACTAGCAGAGAGGATTCAAAAGAAGAAAAGGTAAGAAAGTAATTAAATATCCTGGAGACAGTGATGGGCTCTCAAATTCCTGGGTGATATAATGGTTTAATTGGGAGAGGAAAGGCAGCCAGACAAATAGAAACAGTGAGACAGAGAAGAGAGAGGCACAGAGACAGAGAGCTCCTTAATGAAAGGATAAATTTCTGCTCAGTTTAAAATAATTCCTTACCCATTATCTCAGGGCAAAAAGGATACTTTAATTAACAAGCATTTTTACGGACCTACTATGTATCAGGCAATGGGTTAGGTACTAAAGGTACAAAAACAAAGAAAGGAAACTGTTTCTTCACTGAAGTAATACATAGTATAACATGTTCATTGGGGCAGATGGGTGGCACAGTGAATAGAGCAAGGCCTGGAGTCAGTAAGACATAGTTTCCTGAGTTTGAATCTGGCCTTAGACACCTACTAGCTGACCCTGGGCAAGTCACTTTGCCCTGTTTGCCATAGTTTCACCAACTGTAAAATGAACCAGAGAAGGAAATGGCAAATCACCCCCCACATCTTTGCCAAGAAAACCCCCCCAAAATGGGATCATGAAGAGCCAAACATGACTGAACAACAACAGATTCATCAGCAAAATAACTATTTTTATAATTTCCTTTAGACCGTCATGCAGTACATCTGTAAACAAGAATAATGTATAAAATGTATACTTTCAGGCATGGCTAATGTTTCAAATCAGTTTGATTATGTTTATTTTTTACAGAAAAGGGCTCCTATTTGCCCAGGAAATGAGTAGTGATGGTTGTACAAAAAGTGAAAAAAGAAAAGAAAGAAAATAGCATTTAAAAATACACGAAAGAAAAAAACTCAGAAGGGGACACAAAAAGTAATTTAAATTTCATATACATTTTTAAAAAGCTATTTAAAAAGAAGTTCACAGTTTCATACACTTTCTTTTTTGTTCGTTTTGTATTGAAATGCTATTAAGCTCATAAAGAAATTTTAGGTTTAAACTGAAAACATACAGAAATATGCCAGTGATATCCACATTGTAAGAGAACAAAATATCTACTTTGGGAAGGAATTGAATTCTGATGAGCCTTTCATTTAGAAATGTATTTATGAGATGTTTCTTTCTGAGCATACTAATAGTTGAACAATATGTCCGGGTGCTCAATCTCATAGGTACTTTTTTTTATTAATTTTAGAACATAATAATCTTTATGGTAGTCAACTTGTATTTGACAATTCCCCTGGACTGAATGAAACTGGAAGAAACTTTAGATCATTTTAGCTAGCTCAACCACCTCATTTTACAGATGAAAAAACTGAAGAACATACAGATTAAACCAGGGGTGAGGAACTTGCAGTCTCAAGGCCACTTGTGGCCATCTAGGTCCTCAAGTGCAGCCCTTTGAATCCAAACTTCATAAAACTGAATTCAGTCAGAGTTGTACTTGAGGACCTAGAGCATTACATATGGCCTCAAGGCCACAGATTCCCCACCCCTGGATTAAGTGATTTGCCCAAGATCATAGGAATAGTTAGTGGACAGAACGAGAACTATAAGTTTTGATTGATAATTCACTGCTCCCTTCACTAAAACCTACTTTTTCCCACTTGCCTCTCTTCATTCTCTCCCTTCATTATTTCTTCTAAAGCTAAATTAGGCATGGGACAACCAAGGGTGACCAATATGAACCTGGAGGAAACCATTTCCTCTTCCTATAGCATGCCAATTAGAAGAGATGCTGACAACCCTCCCCTCCTCCATCACTATCTCCATGGTAAACTTTTAATCATTTGTGAAATGCAGCAATAATGTTTGCACTATCTAATTTAAAGGATTGTTGGGAAGAAAATGTTTTGCAAATTATAAAGCATTGCGCAAAAGTAAATTCAATGAGTTATATCATCAAATACTATCCAAAGTACCACTGAAGTTGTACAGAATAGAATAGGTAGACAAGTTATACAATATGTGGGTTACTAGAAAATAACTTTCTAGCTTCACAAGTGACAGTAAATATCCTTGTATTTTATGGGTGGAATTGGGGTTCAACTAGTCCAATCCATTCATTTAAGAAATGAAGGCGGGCAGCTAGGTGGCACAGTGAATAGAGCACTGGCCCTGGAGTCAGGACCTGAGTTCAAATTCAGCCTCAGACACTTAACACTTACTAGCCATGTGACCTTGGGCAAGTCACTTAACCCCAATTGCCCTGCTTTCCCCCTCCAAAAAAAAAAAAAAGAAAGAAATGAAGGAACTAAGGTCCAAAGTTGTAATTTGGCTTGCCCAATATTGTGTAGCTGGTTATGGCTTTGGATAAACTGCATTTTATTTCAATTTTGGCCTATCTTAATGATCCCAGCCTGAAATTGATGTTTTTCTGAGGCATCTATCATAAGTTGTCTTATCCTTTCATTGTTTTGATGCTGTTCTCTCCTCTGCTGAATTAGGAGCAAGAGTAAGGCTTTGCAAACAGTCATCAATAAATTTTTGTTGGGTGGATGAAGAAGAACGAATAATACTATGCAGGTAAATGGTAGTACCTTTAAAAAAGTCTGAAATAAATCATCTGATTTCACTATCACCTGGACTGAAGTTATATTTGATTGAGAAGCAACTAGTTCTAACTGTCCATTGTGACAGAAAGCAAAATAGTGACACTTTACTGAATTTCTAGTGCAGATCATCAGAAAACATACTCATTAGGACATGTATTCCCTTTTGCATTTAGAATTCATAGCCCATAGAATCTGGCATCAGCCAGAAACTAAGAGATCATCTAACCATTGTCCAGATGAGGAAACGAAGGCCCAGAAAATTCAAATGAATCTACTAAGGTCTCATAGGTGATGGAGTCAAGGTTTGAATTTAGATCCTCTAACTCTAAATCTAGCACTATTTCCTCTCCACATTGACTTCTATGTTTCCTTATTTTTCATTATTTAAACATTTTTTAAATTGTGGTCATCATCACAGCACAGGGACATGGAAATTTTAAAATGATATTAGTGAAAATGAATAATGGAAAATTATCAAAGGTTTATTAGAAGGAATATTTACTTTTACACTTGAAAGCACTGATTTCTCAAACTAAATATTACCTCTACCAAATGTTTATAATCGCTCTAACAATATACCACTGTAGATTGACTTTGAGAATTGCTGTGACCAGGAATGGTGACACATTCCTGTGATGAGGCAGAGGATCAATTGAGCTTTGGCATTCTGAGATGCAGTAGAGTTAATGCTGATTTGGTGTCCAGCATGTCCATGTTTGACCCCAATATAGAGAGTCCACAAGAGCAGGGGGCGACCATGATGACTAAGAAGGGGGTCAACTTGCCCACAATGAAAACAGAACATATCAGAGTTTGCATGCTGATCAGCAGTGGGATAGGGAATGTAAGTAGCCATTGCATTCCCAACCTCAGTGAAACAGAGAGACCTAGTTCCCAAAATATATATATATTTAAGAATTGTGGTAAAAAAAATAAATAAAATTGTCTCCCTGTGGTCAGCCTGATGATGTGTCCCTGAAGTTAGTTAAATTGGTCTTTGGACAACAGCTATAGTAGCCTATATAGCAGTGGTTCTCAACCTTCCTAATGCCACGACCCTTTAATACTCATATGTGGGCATATCTGCATTTGGGCAGACCTGCCTGGAGACAGGTAGAGGAGTGGTGTCTCGGTTCCTAAGACCATCGGAAATATGTGTTTTCCAATGGTCTTAGATGACCCCTGTGACCCCTGTGAAAGGGTTGTTCGACCCCCAAAGGGGTTGCAACACACAGATTGAGAACTGTTGCTCTATAGTAAAGTTCTACTCTGTTATTTCACTGTAGTGTTGAGAAAATCATGGCCCTCATCTCAAGTTCTGATTCAGTTGAATCTGTCCCAGAGACCAAAATGCCTATCAACACTACTGATTCAATCTAATCCCATCATGTAAGCTGTCAACATTATATAGGCCTTATTTTGACCCATATACCTATAGAAAACAAAATTAGCTTTAAAAACTTACATATTTTTCTTCAATTCCTTTAAAAGACTGTTTATGATAAGATTCAATTCACTTTAACTTTATTAAATATATACTATAGGAAAGGCACTATGTTATTTGCTGAGGATAAAAAATAAAAACAAAATAGTACATGTCTCCTCTGACCATTGCCTCATCATGGTTATACTCTCTTCCTTGGGTTTTTATGATACTGCTCCTTCTCTCCTGGTTCTCCTCCAAACTCTCTGGCAGCTCATTCTCAGACCTCTTTGCTTAATTACAGTCCATATTTTATCTCCTAATCCTGAGTAAACCTCAAATCTCTGTCCTGAGCCCCCTTCTTTTTTTTCCCTTGACCCTATCTCTTCATGACTTCATCAGCTTCCATGAGTTCAATTATCATTTCTATACAGATGATACTAATAAATGAATAACCAGCCCTATTTTCTCTCCTTATCTCTGGTTATGCATTACCAATTTTTGCTGATACTTTCAAATCAATGCCTTATAGGCATCCCAAATTTAATTTGGCAAAAATGAAAATCATTATCTTTCCCTTAAAATCTACTTCTCTTCCTGACATCTCTATTTCTGTAGATGGCTCGATCATATGGGTTCACAACCTAAGCACTGCCCCACCTCTTCCTTCTCTTTCTCAGGACCCTCACACCTAACTAGTTGTGAAGCCTTGCCAAATCTACATCCTCCACTTAACCCTCAATTATTTCCCAATTATTTCTAGTCATTTGGTACCCATCCAAATTTATTTCTTTATGTTATTATGCAGATCATTTGGTTCCCCTGTGCCTGTTTCCTTATCCACAAAACAAAGAAGTTGGATTTATGCAGTCTAAGGTCCCTTTCACCTCTCCATCTTTGGTTCCTACAATCCCCAGTCAAGGTCTCATTACCACACATCTATATTATTACAGTTGGTTTCTGTGCCTTCAATCCCTCCTTCATACAACTATTAAATTGGCATTCCTAAAGTTTAAGTATGACCATGTGACTTTCCTGCTCAAGAAGTTTTAGTGGTTCCCCATTGTCAGAAGCATAAAAAACAAATTCTTTTTTTTTTGACACTTAAAACCTTTCACAATCTGATTACAATATATCTCTCTAGACTTATTATACAACACTTCCCTTTACACATTCACATTCCAGGTACATTAACTTAACTGTTCCTCTTCATACTCAAAATTACATCTACCACCTCCATGCTTTTGCACAAGCTGTTCCTATACTTACCTCCTGTAATGTTAATGGGATATAATATCTTCCCCACCCATTCATTAACAGACCTCATGAGGAACCCCTTAAGGGAAGCTTGCTTAAGGGAGGCTTGTTTGTAGGACGGCTTTCATATTTTGAGTTAATTTCTAAATAGGCACTAAGTCAGGAGGGTTGTAATGCCCTCTGGCTCTAAAAAGGGTTTACTCTGAGGTTAGCATTTTGCTTTGGGGTTTCCCCATTAGAAGAGTGTTCTTCTAACATGACCAGATGAAACTTTTAAAAACCCAGCTGTTGGTGCTTCTCTCTCTGGTAATTATGTATATACTGCCTTGGTCAAACAGTTGGAGCTGTCTGTTGATCTACGCTAACTTCTCAGACACTTAAAAGCCCTGTCTGTTGGTCTCTATTTCTCTGGCTGTATTTTCTCCATTTGTATTTACTCTGAAGTTCAGGGTGTTGACTTTTTCCCTGAACTAGGGAATGCAATTAAAAAAGAATGTTGACCCCTTAAACAGCTATATTTCCTAGTAAAGCAGATCTGAGAACCTATGCTATCAGTCATCCTAGGTATGCCAGTATGGTTGCTGTTACACCACCTTAGCTCTGTTTTTTAGACTCCCTACCTCCCTTTAGTTTTCCTATTAAATAGCAGATGTGGAAGATTATTTCTGACTCCCCTCTCCCTAAGTATTAGTGCCCTTACCACATGTGAAATATATTGCATTTATTTTTCATGTATTTTGTATTGACATACACACACACACACACAGAGTACTTCCCTCCAACAAAATGTAAACTTTTGAAATAAAGAAACTGTTTCGTTTTGTTTTTTGTCTTTGTATTCCCAGGGTAAGCATAGCTCCTCACACTTAGTAGGACCTCATTAAACTTTTGTTGAATGAATTCTGTCAAGGAGTTTATATGCTAATGTGGGTAAGGCTAAGTAAGTACAACATGTCATTCTTATTTTAACCTCAAATAAATACAATATATTTTGAGGAAGGGGGAAATACTAATCGACAAAATCATCAGAGAAGATTGAGTTTCTAGGAGGTAGAAAAAAAGCTATTCCAGTCATAAGGAATATCCTGTGCAGAAAGCATGGAAACAGAAGATAAGAATGTAGAACCCAGGAAGCAGTTAAGAAATCACTTTGGTTAGAACATAAACATGTAATTTGTTTCCTTATATTTTAGAAGACTTTCTAAGCTAGACTAAGATTTTTTGTATATTATCATAGAGGCAACAGAGAGTCACTAAAGGATTCTGAGCAGGGAAGTAACATGGCCATACCTATGTCTTAAGGATATTAATTTGATAGTCATGTGGAGGATTCATTGGAGAAGTTAAAGAGAAGAATCAAGAAGAACAATAGGAGATTATTGCAATAAACCAGTCTAATGGTTATGGGAATTTGAAGATCTTCCCTGCCCCTTAATAAGCCTAAGGGAATTTGAAGACCTTCCCTGATTTGAAGATTTTCCCTGTCCCCTAAAAGGCTGAATGGAATCACATGGAGCCTGCAGTGGGAGGAATTTGCTAAAGGGTAGAGAAGAACCCACAGGAAACTGGGGGTCAGAGCAATTAGAGATAGAGGAAAGAGAGGACACATCTGAGGGAGACAGGCTTGTGAGTAAATGTTGATTTGTGGGAAGGCTAAAGGATGCAGTAGCTCTCTATGCTGTTGTGGCTTATTAACTTCTTTGCTACTATGATGGAATCAGCTTACTGGTTTGTGGATTCTGTTTTCTGGAGTCTGAATGAATGTTTTGCTTCTGTTTTCTGTATGGAGAATCTGTTATATTTTATGATTGAGCACTATGCCAGTATATTTATAGTGACAATCAGCACTGTGAATACTGCATTGGCACTACATGAGTGCTGGTTTGTAGGAAGGCTAAAGGATGGTGTGGCTTCACACTGTGCTATGGTGTATTAATTTCTTTGCTACTATGATGTATTTGACTTTCTAGTGTTGGGAATTGGTTTTCTGGTGTCTGAATAAATGTTTTGCTTCTGTCTTCTATATGGAGAGTCTATTATATTTTGCAATTGAGAATTATGCCAGCATATTTACAGTCACCACCAGTGCTGTGAATATTAGGTTGGTGCTACATTTGGCCACAAGGATGTGTTCACAAAACATTGGACCTCTATTTGGAGGCAGAAGAATTTTAGAGGAAGAAATGGATATCCCAGGATGGGAAGTTTTACCTTATTCCTCCCTAGCAAGGGAGTAGGTTAAAAGTACAGGGCTCTGTGAAAACTGAGAACTGAGGCAACAGAAGGGAGAACTTAGAGATAGAGAAATGTGTTTGCAAGGAATACCAATAAAACCAGGGGGAGAACTGGAAGGGGTGTGTAGAAGAGGCTGGGTTTTACTAACAGGTTACTGTATTATATGTAAAAGCAGAGACAGACTGTTGGAAGAGAAAACTCAGATGGAGAAGAAATTCGCTATTTTGAATAAGAAATTTTCTGTGTTACAGCATTTAGGCTCTCCTTTAGAAGAGCAAGCAGGAAAGTCTTGGGAGATAGAAGTGAATTTTGCTAAGAAAAAGTGAAAAACTAATCAGAGGAATGTGCATGTAGCTCAGGCTGAACCTAGTTGGCACAACAACCACTGCCAAAAGAGTACATGAGTGGAAAATGATATGATGTTACATGACAAGGTTTTTATTACAGCAGAAGTTTGCCCCATACCAAAAAGAAAGCAAGAGAATCAGGGAGGCCAAACAGTTCAGGGAGATAATTGAGAATTTCACTCAGCAGGAGGTTACTGATATATTAAGCATGTTTACTCAAAAGATGGGAGAAATGTTAGTATCTTGGATGGTGAGAATCACTGATGAAGGGGCCAGAGGAGTATGGGTAGATGGCATGGACTGCTTGTAATTTATAAGTATTAGACAAAATCCTTTTGTCCAGCAAACTTTATAGTGATTACCATACTCAAGGAAGTAACAATATGACCAATCTGTTAGCTTTAGCTGCCAACTGATGCAATAAAATGTATCCCAATGATTCTATGTGGCCTAGTGGAGAAGATACCCTGGTATTTACTTACTGACTATATGAGAAAGTTAAAGGATGAGGTAATGAAAACTGTTCTCATGGTTGGAGATGTAAATGCATAACATTATATCCCCTTAGCAGTTCCTCATAGAACTATCAGTGAAGGCAGCTCCTCCTGCTACTAACTGGTGAAATAGGGCACCCTCTTTCAGAGGTGCTAGATAAGATTTCACAGCTAAGGGACTTAGGAGAATGGAGAAAAGATAAATTTTCTTGAGAGAGAAGAGCAAATTCAAAGTCAGAATAGGATGACAATAAAAGAATTGTTTACTACTCTACTGAAAGCAGGAGTTGATTTTGGAAGAATTGATGGTATTCCAACTAATGAACTCTATAAAATGTACTGATAAAAGGGGCTTAATCTCAGATGGAATAGACAAGTAACACCTGTCCCTACAGATTCTCTTGAATCCTTGTAGCCAAGTTCATCACACCTTCAGGGAGAATAGGAACTTGGCCAAACCCCAGATCAAATTAAAGAACTACACAGACAGGATTATAGATCCCATACCAAACTGTAATCATATTCTCCTGAATAAGCAACAGTTACAGTATTTGATCTGTTTTTTTCCAATATATGGTCAAATTGGTATGGGATCTGTACATTCCACCTGCAGATGCTTGATTGCTTAAGCCAGATGCCATTCCCTGTCCATGACTATGATGTATCTGACACACACACCTCCCCCCCGCACCTGGTGTTGACCAAGCTCTGGATGCCATTTGAAGAACTGACCTAGGCCCCATGACATCACAACCTGGCCAGAAGCCGAGCTCATGTGGGCCCCAGCAGCCCCTGAGCCCCAAGCCTTACCCCCAGCTGAGGCAATGGCCTGCTCCCAGCACACTGGCACATACTGTGCGCACTCCCTGGCCCACCAGCTGAAGGCCAAGCAGCAGTGGCCAGATCTGGATGAGATCTACTGGGACCTGCAGCCCATCAGCGCCTCCCGCCGGCCCCAGCCTCACGCCGAGCCAGACCCTGACCTGTCCAGAGGTGGCCACCACCGCTACCTGGCCTGTGCGAGATACTTCCTTGATACTGCCAGCCTGAAGAATCATTTGAAGTTCAAAGATCACAAAAAAAGACTGAAGCAGCTGACAGTAGAACCCTACAGTCAGGAAGAAGCAGAACAGGCAGCAGGCATGGGCTCTTATGTGCCCCCCAAGTTGTTGGCAGTGCCCATAGAGGTATCCACCAAAATATCTGATATGGAAGTGGCCAGCTGATGCTGTCCAAGGCAGAGGAAGCCGCTGGTGGCTACCCATGCTAGGCTGGGCTGGCTGGACTGTATCTCTCCCCTAACACTCAGAGCAGAATCTTCTTACTCTTCCCCAATAAAGGATCTGGGCTGCAAAAAAACAAACAAACAAACAAAAAAACAAAAAAAACCTGACCTTTCAAATGGGACCTCCTAGACCTGTTATCAACCAAGCTCCAGATTCCAGCTAAAGAACTGGTCTCTTGAATGGGACCTCTTGGGGTGGGGCCAGCTCTACTTCGAATTTCAATAGAAAATAGATATGCAAGAAGAGACATTCACCCCTTACTCCAAGATTCTGAGCCCCATTCATTCGAGGGGAGAATGATGAGGTGCTTTTGTTCAAGCCCCTACCCTAAGATATTGTTTATGTGTTTTTTTCTGTTATCCCTGTTGTACTGTTATAAAGTTCTGTTGACATCAGCTACCCCACCAGTTATACTTAAACTCCCATTAACCTATGTAATGAAAAGTATTGTTACATATTTTTGCTATGTAAGGGACATGAAAGATCATGGGGTCAAATGTAATGATAATGGGAATTTGAAGATCTTCCCTGCCCCTCAATAAGCCTAAGGGAATTTGAAGACCTTACTTGATTTGAAGATTTTCCCTGTCCCCTAATAGGATGAATGGAGCCTGTGATGGGAGGAATTTGCTGAAGGGAAGAGCAAAGCCCACAGGAAACTGGGAGTCAGAGAAGTTAGAACTGGAGGGAGGAGAGGACACACACAGAGAGACAGCTAGGCTTGTGAGTGTTGGTTTGAGGGAAGGCTAAAAGATGGTGTGGCTTCACACTGTGCTATGGTGTATTAATATCTTTGCTACTATGATGGATTTAGCTTTCTGGTGTTGAAATTTGTTTTGGGGGGATCTGAATAAATGTTTTGCTTCTGTCTTATATATGGAGAGTCTGTTATATTTTGTGATTAAGAACTATCCCAGCATATTTACAGTCGTTGTTCATGCTGTTAATGTTACACTGGCACTACACCCAGACAAGTGGTAGTAAGGGTTTGAATGAAAATAATGGCCATGTGAGGGGAGAGAAGTGGAATTATGAGAGTTTTTGTGGAGTTAGAATAGACAAGAACAGGCTCATGGTGGTTGAGGGAGAGAAGAGAGTCATGTATGCCTTCCTTATTACTTACCTAAGTAACTGGAAGGATGGTAATACATTTTACAGAAATATGAAAGAATGAAGAAAATAGAGATTTTTGTCTTGTTTTCTTCACTGTGAGGGAGGAGGGTGAATTCTATTTTGGATATTAATTTGAAACATTCAGATGAAAATGTCCAGTTGATGATGACATTAGGAATAATAGCATGATTGGCTATATAGATGTTGGAGTCATATGAAAATGATGATAATTCAACCTATAGGAGAAGATAAGATCAACAAGAAAGAAAATATGTAGAGAGAAGACCAGGGCTGACACTTAAGAGACACCCACATGTAGTAGGAAAGAAATGGATGTGGATTCATCCAAAGAGGTTAAGAAGGTTTATTTCAACATATTGGAAAAGAAAAAAAAAACTTCTATCAATGGAATCAAGGGAGCCTATAGGGAGTGTCCAGGAAAAAAGAATAATCAACAATGTCAAACAATAGCAGAGGTCAAGTACAATGAAAAAAAGGTCATCATATTTAGCGGTTAAAAGATGGCTGGTACTATGAAGAGATCATTTTCAACTGATGGGATAGACAGTTTACAAGGAATTTGTGAGTGAGAGATGAAAAAATTGAGGCAATGACTTTTTCTAGGGATTTGACTTTGAAAAGGGAAAGAGATGCTGGTTAATAGTTTAAAGGAATGGTGGGTCAATGCACTATTTTTTTAAGGTATTGGAAGAGATTTTTAAGCAGCAGAGGAGTCAGTAAATAAAGATGTTGAATGGGGTAAACTCTGGAGATGATGAAATTAAGTGGAGAAATCAGTCATAGAAAGGAGAAGGGTTACTTCTTCCTGAGGTACTGGAACAAAATGAAAGGAAATCAGGAATGATCATGGGGAAGTTTTGAGGCCTGGAATGATGAAGTACAGAGAGTTTGTGAGAAATTGCATTGATTTTTCTCAGTAATGTAAGATGCAAGGTCCTCTGCTGAATCTGAAGAGTAAAAAATTAGTTTGGGTAAACTGAGAAAAAAAGATTGGCTTTAGCATAAATATAGCAGGATGTATGACAGAGAGTCAGAGCAGAATGAAAGGAAGGTGCCGTGAGAGCCCAGTCAATAGGTGTATGACTTTCTCCAACAGTGGTCAGTACCATGTAAGTAGGAGCAGAGCAAGCACCCAGAGTTGTGGTTTGGCATGGTCTGAACTAGGATAGGAAAAAGGGGAAATAAATTAAAGAGTAGAGTATTATTTTAAATGGTATGTCAATTGGATCAAGACTGTGAAGGAAGGAAAATGAGGCCAGACTGGGGAGCCTGGGATGGACTAGGAAAACAAGGAGGTATTCTCCCATGGGCGGGGATTAAAGTGAGTACAAATAATGGATTTAGGAAAAACAAGAGAGAGAGAGTTGGAAGTATAGTAAGTTATGATCAAAAATGAACATCAGAGTTCAAGTTAAAGAAAGTTAACACATTTATATGAGCTAGTTGTAACCATTCCTCTGGGTGACTAAAGTACAGTGAAGATATAAGTGATGGGAAGCTAATGAACTGAGATACTGGAGCAATATCTTATTAAGGATTAAGGAGATTACAGAGACATCAATATGTATATTAAGTTTTCAACTATGAGAGCAGATTTTAAATGGAGAGGAAGCCTGAGAGACAACTACTGATTCATGCCATTAAGAAAAAAGAAATATTTGTAATCTGGCAGAAAAAAACCATAACAAAGTTTCTGGGGCAACAAGACTCAGAAATTTCTGTCACTCACAGCAATTATACTCTTTATACTCTTTCAACAAGATAGGAACTGACCTAAACTCCAGATGCTCAATAGGGAAATACCAATTGACTGAGGTTCAAATCCTCAAGGGAACAGTGATGATGGAAACTGTAATGGGAGCAATAAGCTAATGCCCCCTCCCCCATGGATGTTAGCTTTGTTTTCTTTAAAAGGTATTGAAACCATTCTGCAGATTTAATTTACTCAGGAAATCAAAGGCTCTGTGTGTTGATGTTATTTCCTGGTAGAATAATAATAATAATAATAATAATAATAATAATAATATATTTAACACTTACATAGTGCTTATTATGTGTCAGGCACTATGCTGAACATTATCAGGGTGGAAACAAGATGGCAGAGTAAAAACAGGACCGTTTCTGAGCTCTTCCCTAACCACCTCCAATACCTATACAATATGACTCTAAACAAATTTTAGAGCTACCAAACCCACAAAGTGACAGCAAGAAACAAATCTCCCACTGAAGGCAGTCTGTCAGTCTATAGGAAGGGTCTATTGTACCCAAGCTGAGAGCCAAGCAGAGTCCCATGAGAGCCACACATGATTCTAGCCCCAGGGCAGCCCTGACCAGCAGCCCAGACTGGCCATAGCAGACTTCAGGAGAGTGAATCACTAGTAGCTGTGGTGGTTTCCTGCCTTCTCAAACCATAAATGCCAAAGAGAAAGTAAAAAGTCAGTGGGGAACTCTGTTGGAACTGGGTGGGGAAGAACAAGGTCTGGCCTTGCCCCCTAGGCAAGAGGTCAAGGAGATGGGGTGGCTGCAGCTGCTGCCCTGTGGCTGCCTCCAGAACTCCTGGCCTGCAAATCATAAGGGAACCAAGTGACCATTCAGAGGGAAATTGCTCTTACTTTGACCTTGGATCTGGATCACAGTCTTGGGTGGTGGTCCAGAGGTATGTGAACAGTGTGCCAGAGCTTGAGGTATCTGTAGAGAGGGTACCCTCCACATATTTTTTTTATTTTAATTTATTTTCTTGGTTACATCATTCATTTCCACAAGGATTTGAGTTACAAATTTTCTCCCCTTTTTGCCCCTACCCCCCAGCCCAGAACATTAATCCCACTGTAAGGCCCCTCC
>JAQQSW010006316.1:0-13977 GCA_028646575.1 Pseudocheirus occidentalis | reverse complement strand
ATACAGGGCCTTGGATAGGGAGACCCTCCCTGCCCTACAAGAAAGTTAGAGAGCAGACCAGGGGAGTGGCTCCACAGTGGGATTACTGTTTTGGAGGTGGGGTAGGGGAAAGATGGGGAGAAAATTTGTAACTCAAAAATCTCATGAAAATGAATGATGTAAACAAGAAAACAAATAAAATTTATTACATTAAATAAGTATCAGGAAAGAAACAAAATAACAGAATTGTCAAGTCTAAGTCAGAAACGTTTTATTGGTCTTCAATCTAGAGCAGGGGTTCTTAAATTTTTGTGTCATGGATCCCTTTCTTTTGAATCCCTTAGGGCACATGAACCCCAGGTTAAGAACTTGTGGTCTAGAGAGTATTAGACAGGAAATATGGCTACTGTTTACCAAGATAATTTCACCAGGGTCATCAGTCGATGGCCAGGTTATGTTTAAAGTGCTATGTGATATGATAAAGTAGGAGGAAATTTTGCAGTCCAGGACCAACAGCCCAGAAGACACCTGCTTGTTCAAGAATAGCTGGAAGTCACTGTCTTTTCAAAGCCACCTTGCTCATTCAGGGCTAATAAACACCAACTGGCAATGAAACCATGGGAACTTTGTCTGTCATGCTAAAAAGGGGCTTCTTGTTCTGATACCAACTTGATAGCTTAGATGGACACTGGGGACTCTTCCAGTTCTGAGATTCTGTGATGTAGAGTTCATGTAGAAAGGCTAGTAGAGTATCTATCCTACGGAAAGCCAACAGGAAAGAAAAAAACTTAATGAAGGCAGAAATCAAGTTTCATGAAAGATATTCAAACTGGAGATGAACCAAAGATAAAGGCTCAGAAAAGTCAAGATAACTAGTGAGAATTTGGATAGCTTGCCATATCCTCAGCAGGGAGGAAAAACAAAACAAAAAGAAAAAACAAGCATTTGCTCAGGTGCTACTATTATCTTCATTTTACAACTGGGGAAACTGAGGTGGGGATAAAATGACTCATATGAAGTCATATAGCTGATAAAAGTCTGGTGTAGGATTTGAACTCAGGTCTTTCTGACTCATCGCCCAGCTCTCAATCCCCTGAAACACTTAGCTCCCTGTAAGTGGTATCTATTTGTAGCAGGGTGGGTTAATTATTCCACAATCTTCCTCCCCTTCTTATTGTTAGATGTTTTGTAACTATGTTACTATGAGCTTGCTCTGACACTGAATGGATATTTATTAGGACAGGGATAAGTATGTGTCTTTTATTTTTGTTGGTATTACACATACCTTCTATCAAAGCAAATTATCACATTCTCTGCAGTTTAGAGCCCTAGAGAATTACCTGGGGCCCTAAAAAATAGTGATTTACTGGGGGCTGCAAAGCCACTGTTGTAATGATCTATTTTTATAAAATGATAATAATAATCTCTTGATATTTTATAGTTTACAAAATGCCTTCCTCACAACAATCCTCTGTTGTACTGTAGGTCACTCAAACATTTTATCCCCATTCAGCATATGAAGTGAAAAATGATGTAAGGCTAGGAGATGTGATGCCATTAATACGGCTCCCAAGTGGTATATCCAGGATTGACACCAGGGTCTCCTGCTTCCTATTCTAAAGTTCTTTCCATGATACCATATTGCCTATTCTGGACAAATTTTATGTTTTCATTCTTGGTCAACTACATGTTAGTTGGTAAGGGCAGCTAGGTTGTACAGTGGACAGAGTGCTAAGTCTGAAGTCAAGAAGACTTCTTCCTAAGTTTAAATCTGGTCTCAGATACTTACCAGCTGTGTGACTGCAGGCAAGTCCCTTAATCCCAATTGTCTCAGTTTCCGTAGGAAGAAATGACCTACTTCAATGCCTTTTCCAAGAAAACCCCAAATGAGATCATGAATAGTCAGACATGCATGAAAAATGACTAAAAAGCAAAATGTTGACTGGTATTGATACTCACTTTGATTTAGCCAGGAAAAGGAAAGATAAAAGTAAAATAATAAAAAAAAAGCTTTGTTGCAACTGATATAGGTTATTTATAGAAAACCCTATGCTAATGGCACATGAAGGCTATGTGAAACATACCACTGGGAGTAGGCAAGACTTGGTTTGAATCCCACCTTTAACAATTGCTAACTGAATGACCACAATTTGCTTAACTTTTTGCCACTCAGATTCTTCATCTGTAAAGTGGGATCATCTGTAAAATCTGCCTTGCTGAATTCCTGTAATGTTCAAGTGACATAATGTCAACCTTAAAGTAACCAAAATCAATTCTATTTTATAATTATGAATCTTGGAAGAATTCAAAATAGTTGAAGTTTAATCTGAAAGAAAAGAAATAGAAGTAAGAATAATACTCCATGATTCTTCTATGGATAATCTAGGTTTCCACATTTATGGTCCTGTATTTTTGACCCTTGCTCCATATTTCTGCAACTTGAGGGGATGGCCATCTTCACAACCACTCCTTTCATCTCTTGTAGACTCTGTGGACTGAAAATGCTCTCACTATGCTTTTAATGTCTATGTTGGTTAAGCATTTTCTGTACCTAACCAAGTGGGTCACTTTCTCCTTGCTAATCCTTCTCATAGTTCTACGTGTCTGTCTTATTCCATGAAGATATGTGACCCTCAACTAAATGGATAACACAATTTACCTGAAATAGCTGTGGCATTGGAGTTACAGGAACTAGATTTGAATCTTTTTTTCTATTTGATCTTAATTTAAAATAAATGTAATTTCTCTTAGGCTCAATTTTTGAGAATATTTAGCTGGATTGCCTATATCATCCCTTTCATCTACAAATTTATTACCTCATGATTGGAAATGGTAAGCAGTGCTCTATTGTTAGTAGTGACCCAGACTTACTCCTTTATCTTGGCAAAACTAGTCCTATGTCTGTTAAGGTGGTGACAAGGAGTAGAGAACAGAGCATTGGTTATTTAACCAAGGCCTTTCATCTTTGATTATCTTCCTTGCATGATGCCGAGGCAGGAACTGCAATAGTACAGCTCCAAAATCTCATATTTGCATGCCTGCTTACAGATGTCATCTGGCTCTGTTTGAGCCCATGCCTCCTTCTTGTCCAGAACTGCCAGAGTGACATGGTGCCTTTGCCACTTTTGAGGTGATTTGCTGTAACTTGCCTCCAGAGGAGCCTTGAGTTGAAGATGACAAGGAGCAGTAAGTCCACTTGAGAATGTAAGTTATTCAGAGCCCTACATGCCTGGTCCCCAGAGTGAGCCCTGGCAGCTTCCTCACTTAAAAATGCAATTTCAAGTATGGAACTTCATTTATAAGCATGATATGTCATAAAACACTTACAAGCGTGAGTTTCAAAATTTAGAGGAAAAAAAAGAGTATTTCCTGAGAAGAGCTCTTTTCTCTACAATTCTCTTTTCCTCTGTGATGGCCAAAGACTGTGCCAAATGACCTCTATGTCATAGTACAAATTGTGTGTGAGCCTTTGATCTTCTGACTTGAATTCCAAAGAACAGGCAACAATTTGATAAAAGAAACAATTTGATTTTTTTTGTGTTTGAATCAATAACCCCTCTAATATTTTTATGTTTTGAGTAAATGACCATAAAACATGAACAATAGAAACTGAGCACATGTGGACAGATTCATCTAGGTAAACCTTTTTTTTTTCCAAAACAAATTATTTTTAGCATTCATTTAAAAAATTTAATTCCAAAATCTCTCCCTTCCCCACATCCCTCTCTGACCCATTAAAAAGCAAGCAATGTAACATGTGAAGTCATACAAAACACATTTCCGTAACAGCCAGAATGCAAAAAGAAAAGCAAGAAAAATAAAGTGAAAAAAACCACCGTGCTTCAATCTGCATTCAGACTTCATCAGTTTTTTCTCTGGAGGTGGATAGAATTTGTCATCATAACTCCTTTAAAATTGTCTTGGATCACTCTCTTGATCAAAGTAGCTAAATCCTTCACCACTGAACATCATTATAATGTTGTCAGTACTTTATGTAGTATTCTCTTGGTTCTGTTCACTTTGTATCAGTTCATATAAGTTTTCCAAGATTTTCTGAAACTAACTTCTCATTATCCCTTATAGTACAACAGTATTCCATTATAGTTACATAGCACAGTTTGGTCAGCCATTTCCCAATTGCTGGGCATCTTCTCAATTTGCAATTCTTCACTGCCACAAAAATATGTGTTATAAATATTTTTGTACATGTGGGTCCTTTCCCTCTTCTCTTTGCGATACAAACCTAGCAGGAGTATTGCTGTTTTAGGTATTAAAGGAACTTGGTTGGACTCCTGCTTTGCCTGTTATTCCAAGTAGTTTATAGAGAATTAGGATTAATTGTTCTTTAAATGTTTGATAGGATTTACTTGTAAATCCATCTGATGCTGGGGATTTTTTTCTTAGGGAGTTCATTTATGGCTTTGTTCAAATTCTTTTTCTCATGTAGGGTTATTTAAATATTCTATTTCATCTTCTGTTAATCTAAGCAATTTATATTTTTGTAAATATTCATCCATTTCACTTAGATTGTCATATAATTGGGCAAAATAGCTTCTAATAACTTCTTCAATTTTCTCTGCATTGGTGATGCCTTCCTCTTCATCATTTTTCTAGTAATCATTTGATTTTCATCTTTCTTTTAAAAAAATCAGATTAACCATCAGTTTATCTATTTTATTGGTTGTTTCATAAAGCCAGACCCCAGTTTTATTTATCATTTGGTTTTTATATTTTCCAATTTTTTCCTTTGATTTTCAAGATTTCTAATAGAGTGTTTAATTGAGGATTTTAAATTGGTTCTTTTTCTAGCTTTTTAATTGCATTCCCAATTTATTGATATGTTCTTTCTCTTTATTATTGATGTAAGCATTTAAAGCTATAAAAATTTCTGTAAGTAGTACATTGACAGCATCCCACAAATTTGGTATGTTGTCTTATTGTTATCATTTTCTTTAATGAAAATATTATTTCTATAATTTGTTTTTGAACCACTCATTCTTTAGGATTCAATAATTTAGTTTCCAAATAATTTTGAGTCTATGCTTCTAAGGTCCCTTATAGAATGTAATTTTTATTGTAATATGTTCTAAAAAGGGTCAGTTTAAATTTTTTGCTTTTCTGCATTAGTTTGTGAGGTTTTTATACCCAAATAGTTGTTCAGTTTTGGTGCAGATGCTATATGTGTGTATGTGTGTATACATGTGTGTATATACATGTATGTGTGTAGTGTGTATGCATATATATGAGGAAAAACAGTATATCCTTTGCTATTTGCTTTCAATTTTCTCCAGAGGTCTAGCATATCAAATTTTCTAAGATTCTATAATCTCCTTGATTTTTTTCTTGTTTATTTTATGATTGGATTTATCTAGTTCTGAAACGCTAAAATTGAATTACTTTATTAATATAGTTTTGCTGTCTAATTCCTCTTGTAAGTGATTTAACTTCTCTTTTAAGAATTTAGATGGTATACCATTTGGTGAATATGATTTTAATATCGGTATTGCTTTTAGGTGGTCCAATAATTCTTACATTATCTCTCCTTGATATATTTTCTAAGGCAGGTATTTTTTTCCAAAGAAATTGTTCTTATTTCCTTTTATTTTTTTAAAAAATTATTTAATCTTTATTTTATTGTTTCTTGATGTCTCATGATGGCATTATCTTCTACTTGAGAAATTCTAATTTTAAGGAATTATATTCTTCAGTCAAATTTTGTGCCTCTTTATCCATTTGGCCAGTTCTTTTTAAAAAGTTCTTTTCTTAAGTTAATTTTTGTACCTCTTTTGACATTTGGTCAGTACTATTTTTTATGGTGTTATTTTCTTCAGAATGTTTTACAAGGCTGTTAATTCTATTGTCATTAGCTCTCTACACCCCCAAAATAACTCTTTGTAACTGAAAGGAGAAAAATAAGGTCATATATCTTTATTCCATAATATCTCATTAAAGACTGACTGTTCATTGGAAGAAAAATCTAAGACTTCAGAGTGGGTAACTTTGAGACCCCAGAACAAAGAATCACATACTTTTTTTCTTCCTAATTGGGGGCTTAAAAGGGCCTGAGTTATTTTCTATTATCAGAAGAGTCTGTGCACATCTTAAAGAAACTAATATATCTGAAGAACACCTTGGTAACCGCAAGGTATATGGTGACCATTAAGGTGTGACTCTCTAACTTTGGTTTGTTCCAATTCAGAATTGTCATAACCTTTAAGTAAGTTGGTCAGGGTCCCTGGCCATAGGTATGTGGGATCAGGACTGACCATCGCGGGGGGGTGGGGGGGAGGTTATGTCACTATCATCATAGCTACCAACCTCATGGACCCAGTTAATGCAATATATTAAATAACTGCTGAAAGGATTTGGTTCTGTAATTAAATAATACTTAATTTGTTGTTTAAATCATATAATCATATATGTATTTTGCATATATACATACACAAATGTCTGAATTGTTGCTCAAAATGTAATTATATGTAACCAAGACCTCTATCCAGGGACCTCCCCCCGACTTTTTTTTTTCCTTTACAGTTTCTGTTGGTCATATCACTGCCTTTCATGGATTCTACACCCTGGAGGTTAAGATTGTACATTATGTCTCTAGGATTTTTCCCGGGTCTACACAACCTGCTCTCAATTTTTTTTCTGAGTTCTAGTTCAACATCATCTCAAATTCAGTGTTTTCAAAGCAGAGCTCGTGAGCTTTCTACATAAACCACCCGACTTCCTGACTTCCTTCCCTGCTTCCTTTCACCTCTAGCTAAGATCCCCATCTCTGGTCAATGGCACTACTGTTCACTCAGGTTCACAATCTAGGAAACATTTAATTTCTTCCATCTTCTGCTTCCCCAATATATCATTAGTTATCAAATCTTATCTCGAGGCATTGAATCCCATTAGAAGTGCAACACTTGACAAGGAAGAAAGAATGAATATAGCATAAATGTATATGTGTGCATACATGTGTACCTACATGCATGCACACATACATATATTTGTCATCATTGTTGTTGGTTAGTCATTGCAGTGATGCCTGACTCTGCATGACTCAATTCGGAGTTTTCTTGATAAAGATACTGGAGTAGTCTACTGTTTACTTTTCCAACTTATTTTGCCCAGTTAAATGACTTAGCCAGGGTCACACAGTTAGTGTCTGAAGTCAGATTTGAACTCATATTTTCCTGACTCCAGTTCAGCACTCTATCCTCTGAACCACCTACCTGACCAGTATGTATATATATGTGTGTATGTGTGTGTATGTATGTATACACACATATACTGGTCAGTATATATGTGTGTGTATATATATATATATATATAAATATAAATATGTATGTGTATGTATATATGTGTATATAAAGATAGATAGATACATACATACATAAATACATAGATAGATAGATACATACATACATAGACACATAGATACATAGATACATACATTCATAGATACATAGATAGATACATAGATACATAGATGGACACCTAGGTATGTCTAGGCATATCTATACCTATATCTGTCTCTCTATGGAAAGATAGGTTTATATGTGTACATACATTTATTGTTTGGTCATTTCCATCTTTTGTGCCCCTTTTTGTGGTTTTCTTGGGAAAGGTACTGGAGTAGTTTGTTTCATTCTCCAGATCCTTTTGAAAGCAGGGATAGGAGGTTACCCAGGATCACATAGCTAGTAAGTAGATGAAACCAGATTTGAATTCAAGTCTTCCTGACTCCAAGTCCAGCACTCAATCTACTGCATCATCTAGGGAACCAGTATAAGAAAATATGAATGAATATAACATACATATCTGTTTGTGTGCACATACATACGGACATGCATATGAGAGAGAGAGAGACAGAGAGAGACAGAGACAGAGACAGACAGAGACAGAGACAGACAGAGACAGAGAGAGAGACACAGAGGGAGAGACAGAGAGACAGAGACAGAGAGACAGAGACAGAGACACAGAGGGAGAGATTGGGATTCTCCCAGTAAAAGGTTCCTTCTTCTTCCCACAAGGGTACCTCTGTCTTAGCACGCTGGGTATTTACTAAAGCCACGTAATACTTTTTTGAGGCATGCTGTAAGGTTGAGATGAACATTTAACTTTAACTTAGATGAGCTGAGTTCAAATCCCAGTTCCATCCTTCACTAGCTCCCTCACCATGAAGAAATAAATTTCTAAACTTGCATCTTTGTTTCCTCATCTAAAAACTGGGACAATGACATTCAAATACATTCAATTGACTTTCTGTGTTGACAGAGCCCATTTCCTCAGTAAGAATTCCCCACACCAGTTATGTCACAAGGAATGACGAAGAAATGTGCATATTCATGCTACTTCCCAATCTTATTGTGAGAAACAAATGAGATTATGAACAGAAAGTATGGTGCAAGGGTGAAATAGAAAAACTTCAAGTGTTGTTTTTAAGGGGATTGTATAATTCTTTTTTTAATTTAGTTTTTAAAATTGCTATAGAGAACTAACTGAGGAAAGTTCTTCTACATAGTGCAGTGGATGGGACTGGAGTCAGTAAGTCACTTAAATGCTATTTGCCTCAGTTTACTCAGCTGTAAAAATGGGGGTGATAACAACAACTACTGTGTGGGGTTGTTGTGAGGGTCAAATGATATGCTCCATGTGAAGTTCTTAGCACAATGCTTTGCACAGAGCAAGTGCAGCTTCCTTCCTTGCCTTGTCTCAAGCTTGTTGCGAAGACCAGATAAGATCATACATGTGAAGTTTGGTACAAATATAAAATAACATCAAGCATAAATGCTTATTTTTAAGGAGAAATGGAGGGTGTTGGATCAAATTAGTATAGGGTGCTCTTAAAGGACGAAAGTCCCTTTAATGATATGAGTCAACACTGTTTCTACTACTTACCATTTTAGAGAATTATCAAATGCACCAAAAAGTTCTAAAAGACTTGGCCAGGATCACAAAGCCCATAGATGCCCAAGGTGGAATCTGAATCCAGATTTTCTAGGCTTGGAGGACAGTTCTCTGTGCACTTTGACACCCTGTCTCTCTTGTGGTTTTCATTTGCTTCTTGAATCTGTGAGCAGAGGTTTTGTTGTGTTGTTTTTTAATCCAGAAGAACAATCCCCTTTTTTGTATCTGATGTTTTGATAGAGGATGAGCCCCAAAGAATCACCTGGAAAATGGCCAGGGAAATTATTCACCCCTGGAATAATCTAGGAGACTTATATTTGCCCAAATTTAGGCTTAAGGGCCGCTAGTTAGTGGAGAAGATACAATAATGGACCTGGAGTCATGAAAACTCCTCTTTTTGAGTTCAAATCTGGCTTCAGACACTTACTGCCTGGGTGGCCCTGGATGAGTCACTTAACCCTGTTTGCCTCAGTTTCCTTACCTATAAAATGAGCTAGAGAATGAAATGACAGTCCGCTCCAGTATCTTTGGATCAAGAGAACCATAAATTAGTCACAGAGAGTCAAACACAACTGGGGAAGAAATGGACATCAGCAACAACACAACATAGCTAAATAATCAGATGAGCATTTTTCTTTCTTAGTTCTAGATTTCCTGATCATAATAATGTAGGGTATTATTCAGAATAATACCCAGTTTTAACCTGTATTCTCTTTTAGCTCCAATTTATTTGTTCAAAAGAAGAGAAAATTTCCTCAGTGCCCCTAAAACTTTAAGCTATAAGTGGAGTTTTGATTTAACATATCAACATCTTGATTGAAACTAAAGTGCCCATCACAAATATGAATATGTCTTTTGTTCCCAACAATTTACAACACTTTATGGCCTATTTCATTGCATCATAAATGTCATAATGACCAAATGTTCCATGGAATGTCATAAAATGGCATGAATTACAGCTATCATCTCTGCCCATGGCTGGAAAACTGCATATCTGGCTTGTACTCAGGTAACACAGAGTTGGTGTGTTCCAAAATATCTGCCGTGTAGCACTCAGTGACTGTAGAAGGCCCTCATTTGTCCAGAGGTACTCTGCTTCTCAGAAAATGATTATTCCATGAGTCTTGGAATTAGGTGACTGAAATAAAGCTCCCACAGCCTTCCTCCTAATATTTCTTTAAATGCTAGATAGTTAAAGATTAAAAAAAAACATTTCAACTATAAAAGATTCTGGCAGAACAATGCTTTACAACTAATGTTTCATTTAAAATATTATAACATATGCTACTTTGGGAGCTATTAAGCTGCATGCAATTTTATCATAATGTGTTCAAATCCAGTAATGAATGCCGTGTCCTGTGGCCACCTGATTTCCCCATTATCCTTTGGAAGTCAGAAAGCAATTTGACATTTTCCTAAATAGGAATAAGAAAGGAGGGCACATTATAATGCTGCTGCTCACACTCTTATATTGCCTATACTTGCATTATTAAATCTATTTTTACAAGTGGCTTTTGCTACTCAGTTTTGATCTAACTAAAAATTTAGATTGCAAATGCTAAGCCTGTGTGTGGTTTTAACACATCAATTTCTAAATGCCTAATTCCTAACTTGGTTCCACCCCAAGTACCGCTTCATTCTCTCCCCACTTCCTCCCATGCACTGCCCCTTTTACTCTACTTAAATTGAGTAAAGTACTCAAGATAAGCCTGTCCACCTTGGGGTGGACCACGAATAAAAACAAACAAACATATTAAGGAGAAGTTGTAAGTAGTATGAGCAAGACCAAAGAGTAATGGTCCACGTATTCTTCCAATGTAACAACTTTTAAAAACCCTAGAATAAGTCAAAGGTCATAGAATATTATTATAGTTAAAATGAACCTTCAAGGTTGCTTAATCTAAACCCCTTACATTACAGTTGAGGACCCTGGGAGTTGCCCAAGGTCATACTGGTGTCAAGCAGCACATATGAAGCTGGGTCTTCTGACTCCAAACCCAGCATGGCAATCAATTCCAAAGGGTAAGGAAATAGAAAGATCATGTAAGGTAAAAAAGTCACATGAAATTCCATAGGAGAATGAAATATGTAGGAATCCAAATAAGCATCTCTATGATTAAAGCTATGAGATGTCAGGCAGGAAAACATGTGTATACACACACCTATATGTATATATGCCTGTATATATATGCATGTGTGTGTATATATACACACGTGTGCATGCATATGTATGTACCTATGTATGTGTGTATCTAGCTACCTAGCTAACTTGAAAAGCTAAAGATGGAAACCCCCAAAACCTTAAATCACAGAGATATAGAACTTGAGCATTGGAAGGGACCCAAGGTACCATCACACAACAACCCACCCCTGAAAGAATATGCCATAAAATATAGGGGACAAGTACTCATTGAACCCTCCTAAAGCCTCTAAGGAATCCATCCCCAGCTGACTCAGCACATGCCACTTTCAGATAGCTCTAATTGTTAAGAAGTTCTAAGCCTAAATTTACCTCTTTGGGACTTCTTCTCAGGACTCTGTTTCTGTCCTCTGGGGCCATGTAGAATAAATCTAATTTCTTCTGAATTGAGCAGAAGAAGCTTTCAAATATCCAAATGCAAGAATTGACATTGATATTTATTTGAAGGCTAGCAACTAGGCCTGAGATGGGGCTAATGTAACAAATGCCCAGCTGAGAAATCTCCCCTTGAACAATGCACCTCAGTGTGCTCTCTGAATGTACAGGCATTGACAGAGTTGTCCTGAGCAGGTAAGGGATTTCCTCAGGATGATACCATTGACCGGGGTCAAAGTTGGGACTTGAATCCAGGCTTCAAAACCATTTCTCTGTTCTCTGTGCCATACAACCTCCCACATTTCCAATGAATTCACTTCATCTCAATTCTCTGGCCTTCTTGATCTTTTTGGATACTGCCCCATTATCTGCTTTGTTAGCTGTTCCTCTCAGATTAATATTATCTGCAAATTTGATGAGCATATCACCTGCCTTTATCCAAGTCATTGTTAAAAATATGTTAAAAAGTGTAAGGCCAAGCACAGGATTCTGGGGCTTCTCCAATGGAGACTTCCTGCCATAATGACTTTGAATCATTAATGATTATGCTTTGAGTCCAACCATCCAAACAGTTTTGAATGTATCTGATTGAATTACCATCTAGTGCACCTTTTTCTGACTTTTCTTCAAGAAAAGTGTGACATATAATTTTAAATGCTGTGCTAAAATATGGGTAAATCGTATCCATAGTACAGTACTGTAGTGCTCATCTCTGTATTTGTGCTCCTGCCTAGAAAAACAGTGAAGTTGCTCTGGTGTGAACTATTCATTGCAGTGCTATACTGCTTTCCTTCTTATATGTAGACCCACTATATCAGTGGTTCTCAACCTTCCTAATGCCACGACCCTTTAATAAGCATATATGGGCGTATCTGCATGTGGGTGGGCCCACCTGGAGATTGATAAAGGAGTGGTGTCTCGGTTCCTAAGACCATCGGAAATGTGTGCTTTCCAATGGTCTAAAGCAATCCCATCGAGGGTCGTGACCCACAGGTTAAGAACTGCTGCACTATATCCTTAGTGACCCATTCTAGAATTTTCTCAGGATTTAAAGTCAAATGCACAGGCTGACTCTTATATTTCCCAGTTTGAAAATCTATATAAACATGTGCCCTTCTCCAATCTTATGACACTTTTGTCTTCCATGACATTTTTGCTGCAGCTAGCAAATCTGGGCTTAGCTACCAGTTGAGTGAAATAAAGGGACACAGAGAGAGAGAGCTTCTAGCTGAATAAAGGAAAGAGGGAGAGAGATGGGGATGTATTCCATAGTCTGTTTATTGCAGAACCATTTCATACTGAGCCAAAGATACGTGGAAGATACAAGGTTTACATACCCTTAGCAGAATGCAAGGAACTACCCTTGGTCTCAATCTTTCTCTACCCCAGCCCAAAGTCAATTACTGTTAAGCTCTTTATCCTTCAACCATGTCCAGAGGCATAAACAGGATGTTACAATCAAGACTTGCAAATTAACTCAGTACTTTCTTTAGATATTCATGAAACCAGTGAGAGTATCCACTTGACAAGATTATACTTTCCTTGCATATCTGCCTAATGACCTTTGTAGAACTGGGAGTCTTGGCCTACAACAACTTTGAATGCCTTATTACCAACAATTCCTTGTCAGTCATCTCTCATAATTTTTTTTTTGTATTAGGGGAATGTGGCTAATTTGGACCAGGTGATTTCAATTCAAGTGAAATTAAGGGCTCCTTTAATATCACCTTAGTTGTTGTGGATATTAACTTCCTTTTAGATATTTTTTGTTCTTTAATTTATAGGATACATATTATTTTCTTTTCTAGAGTAAACAGAAGTAAGATAAAAAATAGGCATCTCTTCCTTCTCTCTGTTATGACTTATCATCCCATTCACCCGGAGGCTGCACCTGTTACTTCTTGTATCCCTTTTTATCCATATATGGGGGAGAAATGACCCTTTTTAAATTCTTACCTTCCATCACAATAACATTTCTGGTGCTCATATGTGTCCATTATTATATTTCTCCAATTTCATCTTCTGGATAGAGGAATTATTCATTATTAGCAGGGGATGATTTTCTTCTTGTTCATTTCTTTCTTTTTTTCCCTCTTTTTTATTGCTTTTCTTGTTTACACCATTCATTTTCAGGAAATTTTTGAATTACAAATTTTCTCCCCATCTTTCCCCTGCCTCAACCCTAAAACAGTTATCCCACTGTAAAGCCCCTCCCCTGCTCTGCTCTCTTACTTTCTGGTAGGGCAGGGAGGATCTCCCTATCCCAGCCCCTGTATATCTTAATTCCTACTTGCAGGTATTGCAGAACTTTAAATTCTAGAGTTTTTCAATTCCTCTCTTGTCAACCACCCCCACTGGAAGGACAATCAATTCAATACAGGCTGTGGATCTTCATAGTGGACATATTGGGACAGTGATCATCTGTCTCTCCTTCCTATCCCTCTCCCACCTTGTTCTGTTCTCTACCCTGTCCCTGTCCCTTTACTGAAGTGTGTGCTTCCAGCATCCCTCCCCCAGACCCT
>JAQQSW010006315.1:0-13978 GCA_028646575.1 Pseudocheirus occidentalis | reverse complement strand
TTGCCACCACAAAGAGAGCTGCAATAAATACTTTTGTACATATGGGACCCTTTCCCACTTCTGTGATCTCTTTGGGATACAACCCCAAAAGTGGTATTACTGGGTCAAAGTGTAATTTTGGTTATTTATTAACGGAGGATCACATTCTATTTCTTGTGGGCAGTGATATAAATCTTTTAAAAAATATTTCATTATTTTTCCCCTAATTACATGTAAAAACAATTTTTAACATTTGTTTGTTAAATTTTGAGTTCCAAATTCTTTCCTTCATCCCTCCCTGAGATGGTAAACAATTTGGTATAGGTTATACATGTGTAACCATGCAAAACACATTTCTGTATTGGTTATGTTGTAAAAGAAAACACACACCAGTACCACCCCTACTCCCCCCAAAAAACACCACTAAGAAAATAAAATGAGAAATAGTATGCCCAATCTACATTCAGGCTCTAATAGTTCTTTCTTTGGAGTGGGATAGCATTTTTCATCATTAGTCCTTTGGAATTGTCTTGGATCTTTCTATTACTGAGAATAACTAAGTCATCCACAGTTGACCGCTGTTCAGTATCGTATACAATGGTCTCCTGGTTTTGTTCATTTCACTTTGCATCAGTTCATGTTAAGTCTTTTCAGGGGTTTCTGAAATCATCCTGTTTGTCGGTATTACTTCACAATCATATACCACAACTTGTTCGGCTATTCTGCAGTTGATGGGTATCCCCTCAGTTTTCAGTTCTTTGCCTCTGCAAAAAGAATGCTGTAAATATTTTTGCACCTATAGGTTCTTTACTCTTTTTAAAAAAATCTATTTGGGATAACAGAACTGGTAGTGCTATTGCTGCATCAAAGGGTATGCAGTTTTGTAATGCTTTGGGCATAGTTCCAAATTGCTCTCCAGAATCACTGAATAAGTTCACAGTTCTACCAACATTGTCTCATTTTTCTCACATCCCATCCAATAGCTATCATTTTCCTTTTCTGTCATATGTGATCTGATAGGTGTGTGGTACCTCATAATCATTTTAAGTTGCATTTCTCTAGTCAATAGTGATTTAGAGCATTTTTCATATGATTATAGATAGCTTTGATTTCTTCATCTAGAAACTGCCTTTTCATACCCTGTGACCACTTACCAAGTGGGGAATGACTTGCAGTCTTATAAATTTATTTATTAATTTATTTATTTTTGCTTTTTGGAGGGGGGAAGGTAGGACAATTGGAGTTAAGTGACTTGCCCAAGGTTACCTTACTAGTTTTGTGTTAGGTGTCTGAGGGCAGACTCAGTCTTATAAATTTAACTCAGTTCTCTATCTCTATGAAAAATGAACCTTTTATCAAATGAACACTGTAAAAAAAATCTTCTTTCTGGCTTTCTTTCAATCTTGATTACACTGATTTTGTTTGTGCAAAACCTTTTTACTTTAATATAATCAAATTTAACCTCTCAAAGCTCTCTATTTCTTGTTGGGTCATAGATTCTTCTCTTAGAATGATAATGGAATCAGGACTCAAGGCCTACCTTATTCTGTCATACTTCTAGAGAGCTTGTTATTGCCATAAAGGTCTATGGTTAGGTTAAGTTAGTTGTTCTCAGAGTGTGATCTAGGTACCCTTGGGGCTTCCAAAGACTTTTTCAGGGAATCTGCAGGATCAAAACTATTTTCATAATAATACTAAAGTGTTTTAATTTCTAGTACAATAAATACCAATAAATATAACTCATAAAACAAAACCTCTTTGCTGGGGTAGGTAGGGGAGAACCCTCAATAATATTTAAGAGTTTAAATTAATCTTGAAACCAAAAAGTTGGGAACTGCTGTATAATATTAATCTTGCCTGAAGAAGCTAAGGGAAACCTATTTGCTTAGAGGCAGGTGGGTGGTTGTATGTATGGATAGAGCACTGGGCCTGAATTCAAATACAGGCAGAGACAATACTGATTACCTGAAGCTAGTCAGGTCATTTGACTTGTTTGTCTCAGTTTCCTCAACTGTTAAATGGAGGTAATAATAACTCCTACGTCCAAGAGTTTTTTTGTATGAGGACCATATGAGATAATATTTGTAAAGTAACTGGAACAGCGCCTGACATATAGAGGCTTAATAAATCCTCTCTTTTTCCCTAAGAATAGAGAAAGACTTAGTTTACTTTCTTGTTCTATTTTGATAATCCATTATCTGTTAATGTTGTTTTTTTCTTTGAAAATTTTGGACTAGACTGTAAACTCTTTGAGAATAGGGACTTGTTTCCTTACAGTTTACCATAGTGTTTGGTACATTGTAGGTACTTCCTATAGTATTCTTTAATTTCCAGAACAGTTCTATAGATTCATTAATATTGCCATCTTCTTGCCCTGTTTATTTCTGTATCAGATCTCCTATTGTTTTGTTTATGAGGCTTTCATCCTTTGATTTTGTTTCCACAAGATTATAGAAAGTTTAGCCTTGTTCCCCTAATTGAGAGTCTACTCTTTGAATATTGAAAGTGCCTTATGGGGGCGGCTAGGTGGCGCAGTGAATAGAGCACCGGCCCTGGAGTCAGGAGTACCTGAGTTCAAATCCGGCCTCAGACACTTAACACACACACACACAAAAACTAGCCGTGTGACCTTGGGCAAGTCACTTAACCCCAACTGCCCTCCAAAAAGCAAAAAAAAAAAAAAAAAATAAAGTGCCTTACTCTCCAGATCAAGTTTAAAGTCTGGGGTGTTTTGTCCTGTGCAGCTAATAGGAATTGGCCTTAGCTACTATGTTAACAGAATATTAATGGTTTATTTCTTGGACAATTTAACATTCTTAGTTTAATTTATATTTTGATATAAGTTCATTGAAAGTCAATGTTTCTTTGTACCAGTGCCTATTATAAAGAGTTGTTTTGTGTATCTGAATATAACCCATGAAATGAGAGACTTCACAGATTTTGTAAAAATTCAGGGTCATAGTATCTATTTACATTGATCGTTAATTGTTTTCATGTACTGTTTTTGAAAAATAGAACTTTATATCTTGATTTAATATTATTATTCCACTCTAGAATTGAAGGAAATTGTTGCTGTAAAAAGCAACTATTTCACTCATTGGATTTTTTAAAAATATTTTTTAAATTTGTTTTCTTGTTTACATCATTCATTTTCATTACATTTTTGAATTACAAATTTTACTCCCATCTTGCCCCTGCCCCAACTCTAAAACAGCAGTCCCGCTGTAAAGCCCCTCCCCTGCTCTGCTCTCTTACTTTCTGGTAGGGCAGGGAGGCTCTCCCTATCCCAGCCCCTGTCATTGGATTGTTTATGGGTCACATAACTAGGAATTTTGAAGCAGAGCCAAGGATTGATGTTTATAAATTGGCTATAGTAATGGGATTAAACAGTAGCCTTATTCTTCTCAAGCAAAAGAGATAATTCCACATAGAAGATCATGCAGGATAATTCCACAATAGCAGATGGTACATTTTTTTGTGAAATGCAGTATTTTCTGGAATGTTTATTGTATATAAAAAAAGCAAGACCTGTATCTGTAAGGTTAAGATGAGTATATCAGGTAGTGTTTACCCCAAAGACCACATGATGATGCCCTCAGATCAACTTAATGATATTAATTAATAATTATCATGGTATCATAGAATACTGGAACTCTAAAGACTTCTTAGATGTCATCATTTTAAAATGGTTTTAAATAAATTTAATATTTAACATCATTAGTTAAATTTTGCAACTATTCAGAATAACAATTCAGAATCATTTTCATTGTATAATATGTCATCATTCTTTAACCACTTTTTGTCTCTTTTATAATTTTCCCCTCCGTTCATTCTTATTATTACCCTTACATGATTGTAGTTAGTTTGTAGTCTTTTTCTTTTGATTCTACTTCGTATTATTTCATAAAGTTCTCTCTAGACTTTTTTATTCCTTATACTTGGGTGTCTTAATTGCATTCTAGTTAATCATTATGTTAATGGAGAAATCCTTAGCCATTTTGCTGTTGTTAAACACTTAGATTGTTTCCACTCGTAATTATGAATAATGTTGCTGTGGAAATCTTTTAACTATTTTTTTGTTTTGTTTTTGCTTGATAATTCTTTCAGCTTTTTTTTCTACCTCTGAAACTACTAGGCTAAAAAATACTGTTATTTTTTAAACTTTTACTGCATAATGCCAAATTACAATATTCCTCTAAATTCTACTGACTTGTAATTCCCTTTTCATGAAATTTGTAAGTATTTGTCCACAACCTCATGGTCGTTGAAATTCATTGCTTTTATTTATTTTTCTTAAATTAAGGCACAAAAGGTGTTGTCTCTTAATATTTTAATTTGTATCTTATTCGTTGCCTTAAGTGATTTTTATTTAATTTATTTTCTCTTTTGAGAATTGGTTTCATATTCTTTAAGCTGTTTGGGGGTTTTTTTAGATTGAGAATTCATTTTATAAAAATGAAACAGTTTATATGTTTTACATGTCAGGTTTTCATGTCATTTATTGTAATAAATATTTTTCTTTTGTAAAAATGTTTTATTAATACTTTTTAATTTTTACGTGATCAATTCCTGATGTTGGACCACTGTGGTCCATCACTCCCTCTCCACCCCCCAATTACATTCTTCCTTGAAACAGAGAAAAAAATTATAAACTTTCTAACAAAGCTTCTGAGTCTAATGGCCCATGCATTTTATTCCCACATTATTACCTTCTCTATCTACTGTGAGACAGGATATGCATTTCATTCTCTGCTCTCTGGAACTAAGGTTGTTAATGGAAATTAATTTGAGTTCAGTTATCTCTTGGTATTTTTTTTTTTTACTTATACTGTTGCCGTTCCATGTGTGTATGTGTTACTCATGCACATGTAAGTTCTCCTGTTTTGTTTTGTTTTGCTTTGTCACGTTATGCAAATGATTCCATGTCATACTTCATACAAGTCTTTCTGAAATTTTTTAATAGAACAGAATAGAATTCTATTATATTCATAAACCAAACATTAGCTGTTTCCAATCATTGAGCACTTATTTTGTTTTCAACTTTTTGCTACCACAAACAGTACTACTTAAAATATTTTTTGATATGTGGGACCTTTCTGCCATTGATAACTCATAGGATAGATGCCCAGTGGTGGGGTTGTGAGGACCAAAGGTTATCAACTTTTCTTGAATAATTCTAAGTTTTTTCAGAAGGTTGAAAATCACAACTTTTCCAACAGTGCACTTAGTGTAACTATCCTCCTATAGACATCTTTGTCAATTTGATGGGTATGCATATTTTCAAAAATCTTACTCTTCCTTTAATTTGTATATATATTTTTATATAGGCAAGCATATCAATATTGTCCTAATAACTCTTTCTAATTTTGTGTTTTAAAAAGTCATTTTTATTCCAGGGTTGAGATGATTAATTTTTTCATTACTTCTTATTTAAATCTGCTGTTGAGCTAGAAATTCCTTCTCCTACTCCCCCACCCCTTCATTTTTCAGTTTAGGAAACTTTAAGCCCAGAGAAGGGCTTTTAAGAAATAGAGGTAAAGAGGGAGTCTAATCAATGCCCCAAAGGAGAGCTGGAACCATAGTCACAGAGATAGGAGCTAGAATGCCAGGTTCAGAGAAAAGTTAGCTGGTCATATACTTTATTTTTTTTTTTATTGTTGTTTTTGTTTTTTTGCTTTTTGGAGGGCAGTTGGGGTTAAGTGAGTTGCCCAAAGTCACATGGCTAGTTTTTGTGTCAAGTATCTGAGGCTGGATTTGAACTCAGGTCCTCCTGACTCCAGGGCTGGTGCTCTATTCACTGTGCCACGTAGCCACCCCGCTGGTCACGCACTGAAACATGACTGTATAAAATGGTAGAATATGAAATATCTGAAAAAGTAATTGAAAACCAGACTTTGGAAGTCTTTACATGCTAGTTCAAGCATAGTTGAATCATATTTAACTTAGATAAAAGAGAGCCATTAAAGCTTATTGAATTATGGGATTCATGTGGTTAAACCTCTCTTAGGAAAATTATTTTTATAGCTGGGTGGAGAGGAGAAGGGGGACAGTTGAAAGGAAAATACCAATTATGAGTCACCAGTACAAGGGGTACTATGAAATGATGAGAACCTGAACAAAGGTAATGGCCTTGGGAATGCAGAGAAGGAAACAGGTATGAGATTTTGTGTAGGCAGAACTGACAACATTGGCAACTTTTTGTATATGGGGAGTGAAGGAGAAGGAAGAATCTAGTTTGAATAAAAGATTATAAAGATGAACAACCAAAACATTCTGGTGCTATAAACAGAAATTTAGAAACTAAGACACTTAGATTGGCAGGGGAGGAAGATAATAACTTCTGTTTTACTTTTAAATTGTATTTATTTATTCATAGTTTTCAACATTCATTTCCACAAGATTTTGATTCAAATTTTGATCCAAAATTTGATCCAGGGCGGCTAGATGGCGCAGTGAATAGAGCACCGGCCCTGGAGTCAGGAGGACCTGAGTTCAAATCTGGCCTCAGACACTTAACACAAAAACTAGCCGTGTGACCTTGGGCAAGTCACTTAACCCCAACTGCCCTCCAAAAAGCAAAAACAAAACAAAATTTGATCCAAATGTTCTCCCCATTTCTCCCCTACCCCCACCCCAAGATGGCAAACATACTGATTACTCCTTCCGCCAGTCTCCTCTCATAAATCCCCCCCATTTCTCTCCTTCCCCTTTTCCCCCCTTACTTTCTTGTAGGATAACTTCTGTTTTTCAAGGGTGTTGAGTTTAAGGTGGTGATGGGAAATCCTATTGGGAATATCCAACAACCTGATCTAGCATAGTGCCTTTCATGTTTACTTAATAAATGCTAACTATCTCTGTGATCCTAATACTTCTTTCACCACCCATATTGCATAATTCCAATTGAGTCAATCTCTTTCTCTTAAAATAGCTATCCTTCCTTCTACTCGCAATCCTTTCTTCCTGGTTAATCAAAAAATTCTCATTTCTCACTCCTGGTTTCCCTGGTTTCTTTCAAATTTCAGCTAGAGTTCCCCTTGCTACAAAAAGCCAAATTTCCTGATTCCACCAGAACCTTCTCTTTTATGTACCTGATTATATCAGTATTGATTATATCATAGTTGTTTGCATGTTCTCTTCTTCTTTATAATGTGAGTTCCTTAAGGACAGGGAATGTTTTAGACTTTCTTCGTATCCCCAGGACTTCATACAGTGCTTGACACATAGTAAGCACTTTGTTGATGGTTGACTATCATATCCAGTTAGGGGGTAAGATAAAAACCAAGAATCCATCATAGAGGATCCTTGACATGATAGGTAAGAGGAGACAGAAGAAATAGGAGTACACAAAAGCTCAGGGAGGAGAAAGTATGCAGGAAGGGAAGGTGGTTGACAGTTTTGATACCAACTGGGGCATTGGGCAGGAAGATAAAAGGCCTTTGGATAATTAAAGAATTCCTTGTTTATCATTGAGAGAAGAAATTTAGTATAGTTGGTCAGGAGCCCTGATTGCACAGGGTTTAAGAAAGTTGAAGTAGAGACTGCCAATTGTAGGGAACTATTTTAAATAATTTGACTATTGAGGAGTGAAAAGGCTATAATAGCTTTAAAACTTGTAGGATCAAATACCAAGGATTTTTGTTTGTTTGGTTTTTGTTTTGTTTTTAATGGTTGAGGTAGGTCTTATAGGCCTTGAGGAAAGAGATAAGGCGAAACTGAAAATGAGAGAAGGGGAATGTTTAAAGGGACTATGCCCCAGAGAAGATAGGAGGAGATGGGATCAAAGGTTAGAAGAGGAGTGTTGGCTTTGGCAAGGATCTTGTTGGATCTTGTACAAAGAAAGGTCAGAGTAATGGAAGAGAAAATGGAAAAATAGCACTTTATGGTATCAGCTAGGGGAGGAGAAACTAATGAGGGACCTGTTTTAAGCTCCTCAAGGGGAAGGAAGGACTATTTACTTTTTGCTTTGTATCCCTGACACCTTGACTTTGGAATGTATTAGTTGGTCTTTGAAGGCAGAAATATAATTTTTGTACCTGGATAAAGTTCTAAGAACTATACCCTTTTCTAGCCTTGGGACATCTCCTGTACTGCATAATCCTGATTTCTGTACTTAAAACTGTCCATGTGTTGTGCTTCATCGTTTCCCAAGACACATTTCTACTTCATTCTATTTCTCTTGTCCTTTTCAATCAGTCAACAAGAATGTATTAAGAACATACTGCGTACCGGGCACTTTCTTAGGCACTGGAGGATACAAGAACAAAAATACTTGCACAGAACATAAAGAAAATTAAATAAAAGATACTTTTGTGAAGGAGGGAACTTCGTGATTGGGAAAAACTTCATGTAAAATGTAGTACTTGAGCTGATTTTTGAAGTGTATTAAGCAGAATGGAGGTGAAATGGAGGAGAAGTAAGGTGTTCCACATTGGGTAGTAAGTCAGTGCATCAAGTGGCGTGGAAATGTGAAGAATAGCAGGAAGACCCTTGTGATACAGCTGTGTGTGAAGGGACAGGGAGGGGAGAAGAATAGTGTGATAGATAGCAGCAGGGTTCTAGTGGAAGTAAGAGAACTAGTCCATGATATTTTCTGCTCTTGCACATGGATCCATATCTTTTTCATAGCACAAGTGCTCCATTGGGACCCTATGAAGGTAAGAAAAATTAGAGGGAAGATGCTAGCATATACTGGGTTGTGAATCCTCTTTGGGGACGTAAAGAGTCGTGATAAGGTGATTATTGTTTGGCCTCCTAGGCACTACAGTGATGAGGATGTTGATAATTGTATTTATATAGTGCTTTAGGTTTGGCAGAGTGCTTTACAAATATTGCTTCTTTTTATCCTCACAACTACCCTGGGTCTTATTATTATTCCCATTTTATAGATGGGGAAACCTAAGCAGGTAGTAGTAAAGTGGTTTACTCAGAGCCACACATACAGCTAGTGTCAGAGTCAGAATTTGCCCTTATCTGATACTGATCAGGTTTTTCCTGATACTTCCAGTACTTTATCCAGTGTGCCACCTAGCTACCTGTATACCAGAGACTGAGTGACTGTGACTTTCCTGATAGAAATAATTTAAGAATAAAAGGTAAGCCACTTTTCTGATAATATCTTTTGACTATGAGACTTAGAAATGTATACTATGCAAGGAAGAAGATTGTATTACTCGGACATTTTGTTTTATTTTCAGTGAAAAAGTTAAGGAAATAAGTAAAGTAAAAGTAATGTTTTTTTACTTTTAAGTACTTTAAAGTAAAAAGAAAAAAGTAAATAAAAAGTTGAGTAGTTGCTGTTAGTTCTTTTCTTATCTGTTTAAATGCTTTAATAGATATTTGATTATCTAAGAGTGTATGTGACTGGGAAACAATTGTCAGGTAGTAAAATACCTTCTTTTATATTTAACATTCAAAATAATATTTGTCTCAAGTCACAGACAGTAATCAGATCTAACAACAATTTAAAGTAGAAAGCATAAAATAAATAGTAATGTCTTAAAAAAGAGAACTTGGTTTGCATCTAAACTTAAGATTATTTTTTAAAATGCTCAGGTTTCTGAAATAATTGCTGGGGAAATGCATATTAGTATATATATGGTATACTCTACAGGGTATTTCTTTGCTGTTGTAGTTATATGTGATAGAAGAATTTTTGCTAATACTTCTGGGATAATAGATTTTGACATTAGAAAGAATCATATAGATAATTGACAAACCTATTAACAAATACAAAGTGGGGCAGCTAGGTAGTGCAGTGAACAGAGCACCAGCCCTGGAGTCAGGAAGACCTGAGTTAAAATCCGGCCTTGGACACTTTAACACAAAAAACTAGCCATGTGACCTTGAGCAAGTCACTTAACCCCAGTTGCCATACCTTTCCCCCTCCAAAAAAAAACCCCACCCAACTACAAAGTGTCCATTTAGGGTACTGTACTGGATTATCTAGTACAGTCTTTTATTTATAGTTGAGAAGACTGAATCTTGAGAGGTTAAATTATTTGCCCATGGTCATAAGAGATCCTAAGTCCCAGAGCCAGGATTCAAACCTCCTCTTTCTACTATACCATATGACATCTCTAGAAATCAGCTTCCTACTTTATAAAACAAAATAACTGATACTCAGTTTGTTTTGAAATTAGCAAAGTGAAAAATATAGTCACTTAAGAATTATGAAGACTTTGCTTGTGAATGTGTTATATATATTACTTGGCTGCTTTTTTTCCTTTCTCTTCTCTTGCACCCAAATTTTTCATTGTCTGCATTTCAACCCCTTCTAAAAACTGTCAAAATAAAAAGCCCAGTTGTTCTTGGGTGCACACACACTTGTGGCCAGAGTGGTGAACTATTTGACACATTTTCTGTCACCAGCCATATTGCTTAATTCTGCTTAATTCAATCTTTTTTTCTCGGTTTCTTAGTTTTTCTCAGTGTGTATCTTTCTTTCCACTCTCAGCTCTATATTTCTTGGTTAATTCAGAAAAATCTGTATCCATATTGCAACTTCCCCCTAGTATTTGTGAGCCAGTCATGGCTAATAGGAAGAATAATAGCCCGTTTAATCTGTCATCATAAAGTGCTTTCTATATCTCCTGTCTCATTCAAGTCCTCACAATAAGTTGAGGAAATTTGTCCTCATAGAATGAGTAACAGATTTTTCTAAAGTCACAGTGGTATGTGGTAGAGTCAGAATTTGAACCTCAGGCTTTTTGATTCATAATTTATGCCATGACACTATTCACCTGAATCAGGAAGAAAAGGAAAGCCGTAAGACAAACTAAAATTAGCCAGTTTGTTGTTGTTTTTTTGCTTTTTGGAGGGGGCAAGGCAGGGCAATTGGGGTTAAGTGACTTGCCCAAGGTCACATAGCTAGTAGTAAGTGATAGGTGTCTGAGGCCAGATTTGAACTTAGGTTCTCCTGACTACTCTATTCACTGAGCCACTTAGCCACCCCAGCCATTGTTTTTAAAAACAAAAAACTAGCCATAGAGTTTAGTTGAAAGCCCAGAGAAATTCACAGAAGCACCATTTCAAACCTCTGTAAGTTTCCTATCCTTCCTATTCTAACTAGTTAAACTTGTTTTTCTCCTGGCATGTGATTCTTAAAGTCATCTGTTCATTTTAAATTTATTTTTATAGTTGTATATGTTGTAAATATTGTGCATTTTTATTCTTATATTTTATTTTTGCTTATTATCTTTTTTGTATTGTTAACTTCTATAAATTTTTGTTGTAATTGTACAAAATGTTTCAGATATTAAAGATTTTTTGTATTTGCATGGGCAGTTTGCCACTTAGTTATTTTCTCCTCCTCCTCCGACTCCTATTCCTACTCCATTTTGGAGGGCAATTGGGGTTAAGTGACTTGCCCAAGGTCACATGGCTAGTTAAGTGTCTGAGGTCAGATTAGAACTTGGGCCCTCCTGACTCCAGGGCCTGTGCTCTATTCACTGCACCACCTAGCCACCCCAACAACTATTTTCTTGGGAAAAATTGTTCAGATCATCTTTCATTTCTAACAATTGTCTTTCTATGGACTGATTTGCTTCTAATTAATAACCCCCATCTACTTGATCTTTAGCACCTTCCTTCCTTCTTCCTATTGTGTATTGGTTTAGGCCCTTTTATCCTGCCTCCCTCTCCTTTGGGTTGGACATAAATATACATGTCACTTAAATGAGCAGGGAGTTATCACCTCTTTCTGGTAAGATGGAGCATCACAGGGCCTTATCATCTGTCTACCCTTGTTTGCTATACCCTCATTACTTCTCTCCCTTTCCCAGACAGTTCATTGTCACGTGGGCTGACAAGTTTTCCTGGGCCTTTCTCTTTGCCCTTTCATGGCACTCGAAAGACCATCTGTCTTTTTTTTACTGCTGTGAAGCTGAAGCCTACTTTTTATGTCCTTTCCCTCAATTAAAAAGGGATCTCTTTGAGAAAAAGGATAGTTTCAGTTTTCTGTTTGTGTTCTTACTTCCTAACACAATGCTTGGCATAAATTAAGGGCTTAATAAACGCTTTTCTGGTTGTTCATCTCATTTACTCACCAATTCATTTTGGAAATACAAGGTAGGAACTGGGTCTGAACTTAGTTCTTAGAAGTGAGAAGTGTCATATACAAACTACTTCTTTTTAAGTTCCTGATTCTCTTTTTTTGTCTTTTGTCTGTATAGGTGAGTTTCTTTTTTTCCCTTGGTTTTTTTTTTATTATTTTTATCTTTTTGCTTTTTTGGAGGGCAGTTGGGGTTAAGTGACTTGCCCAAGGTCACACAGCTAGTCAGTGTTAAGTGTCTGAGGTCAGATTTGAACTCAGATTCTCCTGACTCCAGGGCTGGTGCTCTATTCACTCTGCCACCTAGCTGCCCCTTTCCATTATTCTTACTAAAGAAGAGTTGTGAAGTAGAGTTAGGAAAATTACCTCTTTGTGGCAGAATCACTGGATATTATTATATGAATAAAAATCTAGGTTTCTTGCCTTTTTCTAACCTGTAATAAAAATAACCTATATCATTTATGTTTGTTAGAGAATATGACTGTTAAGGAGTTAAGATCAAAAAGAAATTATTTGCTATGTAAGATTATTCATTATACAAAACTATTTTTGTAATTGAATCAGGAGAACCCTGAGACTTTTAGTGAAATCTGGAAATACACTGACAGTGTAATGATGTTCATTGCAATAAGATTTTACCTCTGTTAGCAAGACAGTCTTGAACTTGTAAAGGTAGCATGTGGCTTAAGCAGACAATATTCCATCTAAGATAACCTAAAGATTAAAATCTGTTCACCTTGAAGATGGCGGCGTAGAAGCAGCAAAGTCCCGCAGCTCCCACACTGCAACCCTAAACACCCATAAAATATGAGCCCAGACAAAGTCTAGGAAAGTCTAAGACTCTCAGACTCACAAAAATACAGAAAACACATCTCTTGCTGAAGACAGCTCGTCAGCAGGGGCTCATCGCAGGGGCCGGGAGCGGAGGCTGGCCCAGCCTGAAGCCGAGACCATGGCCAGGCCCGGGGCAGTGGGAAGGAGCCGTGCTAAGCTGAGCCAAGCCCTGCCGCAGCCAGTCTGCAGAGGAGAGGATCTACAGCCTCCAGCACATGCATATCTGCCAAGCAATGAGGAACAGGGACAGGAGAGGGACAGTGCGCACTGGAGCAGAGACCAGCCCAGACCAAAACCGCAGCCTAGGCCAGGCCAGGCCCCAGGGCGGCCAGGAGAAACTGAGCCTCCCAAGCCGCAGCTTGAGTCTACTTCAGAGATCTAAAGCATCTGCCTGAGGGGATCTTTAAATCGTCAGAGATGGTTAGTGAAAGTGAAACTTTGAAAATTGATTTGGGGGAAGAAAGCAGTTTGGTCAATCTGACCCCTGGGCAAGGAAGCAGTGGGGGAAGGGAACTGCTTTGGCCCCCACCAGGCTGCTTCAGAGCCCCTGGTCTGCGGACTCCGCAGAGGGGCTGAATCAATTGATCAGGGCCAAGTGCTCTTGCATTGAGCAGCCTAGATCTGGATTGTGGTCTTGGGTGGTGGTCCTGGGGTGCGCTTTCAGCAAGCCAAAGCTGGGGGGACTTGAAACACCCCCTAATAGCTCCGGCAGTTGGGAAAGCCCCAGCTATTTGAAACAGCGCTTTCCCCCCTGGAAGCAGAGTTTCACAGAGCTAAAAAAAAAACAACAACCAATTAATTGACTGGCCAACATGAGGAAAAGGAAGCAAAATAAGAACAACAATAAAACACTAGAATCTTTTTTTTTGTGGACAAAAAGGATCAAAGCATGGAAGGGGAGGAAGATAACCCAGAACTCAGAACTCCCACACCAAATGCTTCCAAGACAATTGAAGAATGCCTAGAAGCTATACATCAACTGAAAAAGGACTTTGAAAACCAAATAAGAGAAGTGGAGGAAAAATTGGGAAGAGAAATGAGAATGATGCGAGAAAACCATGAAAAGAGAGTCAACAACCTGACTGAAGAAAACAACACTTTAAAGAAATAGATTAA
>JAQQSW010006314.1:0-13978 GCA_028646575.1 Pseudocheirus occidentalis | reverse complement strand
TTGTAACTTGTGCTTGTAACTTGTGTTTGTATTCTCTGGAGTTCGGGGTGCTGACTTTTCCCCCTGAACTAGGTAAATGATATGTTTGTTTGATTAAAGAAAGATTGTTAACCCATTCTGAGTTGCTTTCCTTTAGAACAGCAGATCTAAGAACCTGTGCTAGCAGCCACTCTGGGTATGGTAGGGTGCTTGCTGATACAGGTGCCATCTAGCTTCCTACATATTCCTTATTCCAGGTCCAAAGCTCTATCATCTCCTCCAATATGTAGCTGCCACTTATGGATCTAATTAATGAGAGAAGGCCTTTTCCTGTAGATAGATTGAATTCCTCTCTGAAATTCTAAAGTTTCTTGTGGTTCCCCTAAAATAATCCATGACATTACTTTGTCATAGCTTCTTTAGCCATTCTCCAGTTCACTGGTACTCACTTTGTCTCAAGATGTTAGCTGGCACAAAAAGTCCTAGTATAAATATTTTAGTATGCATTGGACATTCATTTTTGTAATGATATTTTAGGCCGCTGGTTGGCACAATGGACAGAGCACTGCCCCTGAGTCCATAGGACCTCAGTTTAAATTCAGTCACTGATATTTACTAGCTGTGGGACCCTGGGCAAATCACCTAATCTATTTCTGCCTGAATTTCCCCATCTGTAAAATGGGGATAACAGTCCCTACCAGCCAGAGTTGATGAGAGACTGTATTTGTCAAGCACTTTGTAAATATTAAGTCACTATGTAAGGTGAGCTACCTGTAAGCTCATTACTATTATTATTTTTCTCTGGGATCACAAGTCTCACTGCAAAAAGAGTGGCCTAAAAGGTATGGATAGTTTAGTTACTTTTTTCTTTTTATTCAAATTGACATTCAGAAGAGTATAGATGAAAGTAGTATGTTGTAATGGAGAATGAGAAGGATTTAGAGTTGGGAAGACTTAGCTTCAAATCTTGCCTTAGATGCTCTTTCACTGTAACTCTGGGTGAGGAACAGCCTCTCTGTGCCTCCATTTACTCATCTCTAAAATGGGGAGATTGAATTCAGTGGTTTCAATGATTCATCTGAATTCTAAATTTGGGTTCTCATCAAAAGTACAGTCATATGTCTCTTTCCAAAGCTTCTTCAAGTTTTTCAGGAAGGAGGCCTAGTAGGACCGAGTCTGAGACTATAGCAGAAAGTGGTAGTTACTGAAACTGTCCTGTGCTACTTAAAAATAGAGACCTTGTACGTATTAGATATGTAATACACAAGAGAAAATGGGTATACTAACCCTGTATTCAAGAAACCCCAAGACCTCACCTATTAGGCCTGTATTTACAAAATACTGGGAAAACTGGCAAGCAGTGTGGAGAAACTAGGAATAGACCAACCTCTCATAGTGGATTAGCTCCAAATGGATACATGCCTAAGATACAAAAGGTCACCTCAGACAAATAAGAGGCACCATGATGAAGATTCATTTTGTAATTATGGAGTGGGAGGAAAGTACATTCCCTGACAAGGGGTAGAGAAGAGCATACAGAAAAAAATGAGGAATGTTTTGTTTATTACATGAAAAAACTAACATATCTAAAATATAAAAGCTAAGCAATTAAATGGGGGAATGATTTGCAGCCAAGTTTCTCCAAAAAACAAAACAAAAAACAAAGATATAGCTGCCTCTGAAATACACGCACACAGAGTGAAGGAACAAGAGATAGCCATGTCGTGGTGGAGAGGAAGCTGACCTCAGAGCTAAGTAGAACTGGGTTTAAATTCTGCCTCTGCTATATACTGGTGTGTGACCCTGGGCACGTCACAACCTTCTAAGTGCTCTAGGTAAATATCTAAGACTGTGTGTAAGGGGTTGAGGAGCCTGGATTCCCTGAGCAGCTGCTCTTCTGGCCTATAAAGCAAGCTAGAAATACAGGGACTCTCCACTCTTGAGGAATTCCTCTTTTTGACCATGTAGAAAAGGTTAGGGGAAAAGAATTTCTCACCCTTTCCACTCCGCACTCCACCCCCCAAACCAGGAGAAAAATATGACAAATTGCTTCAGAATCTCATCATATATACAGCTCAGTGAAGATCCCAGATTCTACAGGAAAACTTCCCCAGTCTTCTTTAATGCTAGTTCTCAGGAGTTATTTCAATGAAAGCATGGGTCCATTCTCTATCTCTACCCCTAAGTGAAGGTCATACAAGAAGCAGTTCTCCAAGGTGGGATTTGAAGTGCCTCATTTGCTAAATCATTCCCCCAGAAACCCTAGAGTCCAAGAGTCATCTGCAGCCATCTCAAAATGTCTCAAAGTTGACCTTTCTTTTCTGACAACTGTTCAGTTACTGAGAACAGGTTGTTTACAAAGAGGGAAAAGAAATGGCCAGGCTTGCTTTCTTACCCAGCTGGAAACAGCAATCTGACTACGTCTTTCAAAGCCAATGCCAACAGATCAATCTATACCCCCAAGCTCCTAGTTTAAAAGCTAAGTTCCAGCTGGGTGACACCCTGCGTTGAACTCTAGAAGTCCTGGGATTCAATCCTGCCTCAGCTCCTTACTTAAATGCCAGTGTGACATTGGGAAAATCTTTTCACTTCCCTCAGGGGTCAGTTTCCACACCAGTAAAATGGGTGGGATATCTGCCGCCCAAGTCCACGTGGTTGTTGTGAGTATCACATGAGAGAATGTGTGGAAAGGGTCATAAAAAGGTCAGTTGTTGACCTAAAGCACCAGATATCTTCCCATAAGCAAACGATCACAACAGGTTTGGGTGCAGGATATTCCTTGATTAGGAACAAATCTCATTTTCTCTGAAAACCAAGTCAGTCTATTAAGAAAAAAAAATTCCCCACATTGTTCACTGAACAAAATACTCTTCTGAGGTAATCGTGAACAGTACTCAACCTAGCCTTGACTGTAATTGATACTGTGGGGAAACGGGGTTATCTATACATAGGTGGCACAGGTTTCTTCCTGCTTTGGATCTGGTATGTGCTGGATTTTGCAGCCTTGTTAATGGTTTTATACAGATGAGATTAGGTACGTTAGTGTGGAACATCTTATAAAAGTGCAATGAAAAGAACGCAGAATTTTGAGTTAGAGATTTTTGTTGTTTGGTCATTTTTCAGTCATATCAGATGCTTTGTGACCTGGGTTCAAATACTGACTTTGTGCCTTACCTCTCTGTGTGACCTTGTGCCCAGTCATTAGACTGTGAGCTCCTTGAGGGCAGGGAGTGTCTTTTGTCTCCTTCTGTATCCCCAGCACATAGTAGTGCCTGTCCCATAGTAGGTGCTTAATAAGTGTTTATTGCATTGAATAGAAAAATTGATGGTCCTACGAGTGCTCTTTGTTGTAAGGACATCTGGATGAATCCCTGGACACAAACAGTGCTTTTCTTCCATTCTTCCACAGATGTGTTCCAGGCCTAGGGATAAGAGTAAATCCCAAATTAGGCCTAAAGTTCCTTCAAGTTCATGGCAGGCTTGGGAGGTCTGACTTAAGGGGTTCTAAACTGAATGACATCCAGGGTTGGGTTTGAACTGATTCTGTTTACCTCCTGGCAGCTGAGACCAGAGTTGAGAAACATTCGTGAGAATGAAAGGGATGGGGAAAACACTATTTACCTGGACTTTCTCTTAGTCTGTCTCTGCCCCTACTCTATCCTGGGTGGGAGATTGTGGTTTTTGTCCGGATCAGAAGTCTTATCGATGAATTTAGGGAATTCACAGTGAGGGAACTCGCTCTACCTATGTCGATCAGTCACAGTTCTTTAATTGATCTTAGAGAACTGCCTAGAGGCCCTGAGAGATTGTGACTTGCTCAAGGTCTCTTAGTATTTGTAAGATACAGGACCGGAAACAAGCAAGTCCCTCTATAGACCCATCCCATTCTTTCTATATTGTCTTATTCCCTCCTGTCTACTTAGATTAAGCAAGGTCTTAGGGACAAGACCAATCCTACCTTCCTTCTCCCCCACCTATGGTCCCTTCTAGTTAAAGAGACCATGCAGGTTTCTGAAATGGCTGCTACATCTCACTAGAGATGACCCTGGGCTTCCATGAAGACCACAAAATCAGTTTGGTCAGAAAGTCAAAAATAAATGGACAATGTTCAGTTCAGACTGAATTTTTGCTACAGACCCAGGATGACTCTCACCTTAGGCAAAAAACATTTGTTAAGACCCTATGTCTCCAACTCCAGGCAATGTACAACCTGATAAGGATGTAAAGAAAGGCAAAAGAGAATCCCTTGTTCAGTCTAAAGGGAGAGACAATGTGCAAACAAGATATTGACAGGGATAAATCTGAAATAATCAACAGAGGGAAGACACTAGAATGAAGGGGGATCTGTAGAAGGTAGAGATGTTATCTGTGATTTGAAGGAAGCCAGGAGGCAGAGATGAGGTGGGAAAGGATTCCAGGCTGGGGGCAGTCAGTGAAAAGACTCAGAGTCAGGGGACAGAGTGTCTTATTTGAGGCACAGCACAGAGGCAAGCATCACTGGATCCAAGACTATGTGGAGTGGGGAGGAGACGTGTAAAACAATTGGAAGGGGGTGAGAGTGGGGCAAATTAAGGTCTTTGGAGGTCAGAAAGGGGATTTGATCCTGGATGTGACAGGGAACCACTGGAGTTGATTCAGTAGGGTGGGGATGACATGGTCAGACTCATGCTTTAGAAAGACCGCTTCAACAGCTGAGTAGAGGATAGACTGGACTGGGGAGAGTTGAGCAAAAAGACCAACCATCAGGCTACTGCAACAGGCCAAGTGTGAGGAGATGAAGGTCTGCACCAGACTGAGGGCAGTGTCACAGGAGAGAAGGGGGCACATATAAGAGGTGTTACAAAGGTAAAACTGACCACACTTGTCAACAGATTGGAAGTAGGAGGTAGAGAGAGAGAAGAGTAGAGGATTACACTTATGTTATTCATGCTCTCAACAGTAATAGAGAAGTTAAGAAGAATGGTGGATGTGGGGGAAAATAGAGTTCAGCTTTGGACATGCCAAATTTAAGGAAAAACAGTCTCAGCCGCAGGTCCCCTAGAATAAATTACATTTATACAGCATTTTACAAATAGCATGTCATCTGATTCTCACAACAACCCCATTAGGTAAGTGCTGTTCATTGCATTTTACAGATGAGGAAATTGAGTCTGAGAGAAGTTAAGTGATTTATGAAGGGTACACATGGTGTGTGCCCGAGGCAGAGTAAGAAGTTGGCTCTTCCGGACTCTATGTCCAGTGCACTGAGTGAGCTCATTTCCTTCTTGAGTATGCATTTTCATCCTCTGCTTCCTTTTCCTTTGTTGAGGAAAAACCACCATTAATCAAGGCCTTGCTTGGTTCCTCTTGCCACATCCTGCTGCTTCTTTTCCTCCTTTTCTCTGGCTCTGTCTCATTCTCCCCCCAGGAACAGTAGTGACCTCTCTTTCTTTCCTGTTCCTTCACCTTCTCTCCCAACACCCTTCAATCAGTTAACCCTTTGCTTGGGTTCTGCTGGTGTAATCTTTACTTTTATTTCAGTTCTCCCTCTTTACCCCGTCTTCTATGGCAAAGTTCCTTCTCTTACCATCCTCTTTTCTGTAGCAATGCATGTTGGTCTGGGTGCCTATTACTCTTTCTAGTGCCCCTAGGAACAATACCCTCAACCAAGGCTTCTTAATCTGGAATCCAGGAAATTGTTGCTGTTTTTGTTTTATTTTTTCCCAAATTTTGATAATGACCATTCAATGTAATGGGTTTCCTTTATAATTCTGTGCATTTTATTTTATACATTTAAAAACATGATTCTGAGAAGGGGTCAATCTGATGACTGAGAAGGCAATGACTGGATTTCCAGAGGGGTCCACGACAAAGAAAAGGTTAAGAACTGCTGTTCTAGACTTATATTTCAACGGTGATGGAAAGTTACCTCCACGCAGGGGCTACATTTTATTGTTTTTGTTTTTAAAAATACAGTTCTACTTGCCACAGCTTGCTAGAGGCTCGATCTATTGATTCTCAGGACATGATACTAAAACTCTCCTTTTAATTGGGTCAGCCCCTAAGGGGTGGCAAGATAAGGATGCTAGTTTAACTTTGATGTGTGGTCAATGTTGCTGCTTCTGTTTTCTCATTCTCTGTACCTTGTGCTTTTCAGTGAGGTCAGCTGATGACTCAGTCAATATTTATTTAGCTTCTATTGTGTGCTCAGCATTATATTCCAAGTTACCACTGGAAAGTAGAAGACATAGTTCCTGACCCTAAAGAAATTCCAATCTTTGTGGGTGTACAAGATAAGCACAAATACCCATGAAACGTATTAAACCACATAAACAGTGGATGGAAATCAGTAAGACATTTATGTTGTTATAATCCCCATCTCTAAAATAAATTGGAATGTAGTAGAGTTTGAACCGAAATTCCACTGTGTTTTCTTGTCCTGGAATACTATAAGGCCCCCCAGCCTAAGACATATGGGGCACTCTCATGCTTCTGGAGCCCTTGAGTTCTTTCTTAATGGGTCTTCTTCAGGCCAGGATGACAGATAAGTGTCTGCACTAAACTATGTTCCTGTGGGGTCTTTCAAACCTTCCAATTCAGCTCAAGGAGAGTTGACCCTATATTGTGGCTTCAGGTAAGAATGATCTCTTGGTTCAGAACTCTTAACCGGGACTTTGACTAACAACAGCAGCAACCTATTATGCTAGGCACTGTGCTAAGTGCTTTACAAAAATGATCTCACTTGACCCTCACAACAACCCTGGGAAGCAGGTATTATTATCCCCATTTTACAGATGAAAAATTGAGGCAAGCAGAGGTCAGGTGACTTGCCCAGGGTTTTACAGCTGTAGTTGTCTGAGGCTGGATTTGAACTCAGTGCTTCCTGACTCCAGGGCATCTGGCTTTGCAAGTGTGCTGAAATTCAGAGGGCCAGTGTACAGTTTTTGCCTGTTTGCCAGCAAGTGGAAACAACTGGCCTTAGTTAGCCTGAAAATTAGTTAAATAGCCCACTTCCCATAAATGCCCCTCACCCCCACCCCATAGTGGGCCAGGTGAGCTCCTCCTCACCAGGAAGAGGTATGGGCCTGGGAGAGGAAGCAGCCATCTGATACTTTTCTACGTTGGCACTCACTTGGCTGTATCTGGTTCCCTCCCCAGGGGCAACCTTCAGAGTGCCTTTGTGAGGCCCAGAGCCTCCTTCCAGCTACAGCTGTCTGGGTCCCACGGTCTCAGGCTTCCCTCAAAGAGAAAATGTGCCCCAGGGTTTCTGGCTTACCTCAATAAGGAAATGTCCCTTGGCTGATGAGCTCACTGTCAGCTCCCCCTCCAGTCTCAATGTCCTGGCTCTAGGATCTATGTTTTCTCATCCTTTTGTCCTAGGTGGTACAAACTCTTAATTTGTGTTCTTCCCACTTCTCTCTCTTCCCCCTCACCAACCTGACATCACCTTTGAGATTAGATAGGTTGTTCAGGAATGTCCAGTAACCTATGTGACCTCTTTGCAAAGGTATCCTAAGTCCACCAAGAAAAAGAATATTTGCCTCATAAACTGGGCGTTTTTGATTTGTGCTGTGTGAACTTTTTTTTTAATATCTTGATAGCTCTGTTTCAATATGACTGATTCCCTTTGTTTTATTTTTATGCATTTAAAAATATTCTCAGACAGGGTTCATAATGTTTTAACAAGTTGTCAAAGGCATCCATGACACAAAGCGAGTTAAGAATTCCTGCCCTAACCTGCACTCATTCATTCCAGTGCTCTTCCCTTCCCTTCCCTTCTAGCATCAAGGATCTGTTTCCCCAGGGTCCTACCAGGCTGATAACTGACAACTGTGAGATGTTAAGGTGAGGGACCTTCAGCCGGATCTCTTTGATGTGTCCATATAACCATCCAGTGTATCTGGCATATATGAGCAACTTCAAGAAAAAGAAGTCAGGCACAGAACTGAATCTCAGAGGGCAACAGAGCCTAGGCCAAAAGATGCATCATTTAATGAAAGGGCTAATTAGCAAGGAGGAGGGAAGGGAGGGGATGCTTTCCTGAGACAGTAGTTGATGAGGTGAGAGTGAACCACTAGGGTGGCTATTTATCAGGCGTGTTTTTGCTGTTTACCTATCACAGTGAAAAAGATTTAACTGAACCTGAAATTCCACTAGATGAGGTCACATGTGTGATGTACTCATCACAACAGAGGGAAGGGCCAGAGAAAGGAGAAACACCTCTGATCAAGAGAGAGGGAATCTGGTAGAGAATGTTACCCAGCAAGATTTAAGCAAAAGTGCAGAGCAGCAGAGAAGGGAAAGGAAGTGATCAGATAAGGGGAGAAAGAAAGCGCAGAACCATACAGATGGGCAGCTCAGGTGAGGCTCCAAGTCTCTAACACGCCAGTGAGATTCTTCCCAGCTAGATTCTTTCTGTAGGTGTCTGAGACTGCAGAAGCAGCTAGAACAGGAAATGAAATACTAGCCTGAGAAAACACCTTACAAAGGGTGGGAAGGAGAAAAGAGTGATGATTCTGACAGTGATTGCCGAGTCAGAATGTAAACTACAAATATTGCTGCTAAGTTCCAAGGCCTAGAGGTACACATATGGAACAACAGGTGTGTAGGTGGTCCCATAGGTGACCATCAAACACAGTAAATGAGGAAAAATTCACAAAAGAAACATTTTTTCAAAATTTAATTCTATGAACAAAAAATTGATTAATAGATAACATATAGATGGTATCTATAAATTTAGCATAGTGCCTGGCACTTAATAAATGCTCGTTCTTTTCCCTCCCTTTTCCTTCTCCCCCAGGAAGAAAAAAGAAAACCCTTATAATAAATATTTAGTCAAGAAAAATAAAGTTGTTCCTTAGTCACATCTAAAAGACACGTCCCAATCTGTGCCCTAAATCTGCCACCTCTGGAATCATAGCTGGTCTTTGAGTTAATCAGAATTCTGGGCTCTTTAAAAGTTGTTTGTCTTGTCCCTGTTACTACATAGGTGATTCTCCTACTTCTGCTCATTTCACTCTGAATCATTTCTTGCAGCCAAATAGTACTGTATAATGTTTACATTCCATAATTTGTTCAGTTGTTTCCCAACTCATAGGCAGTTAGTCAGTAAGTATTTATTTGTGTTAAGCCCTGGGGATAAAGAAAGGCAAAAGACAGTCCTTGATCTCAGGGAGCTCACAATCTAATTAGAGAGACAAAATGCAAATAAATAAATAACTATGTACAACCAAGATATACAGATATACACACACATACATATGTATATATTTACAATTGTATTATATGTCACATTGATGCGGTTTGGGATGCTTTTGTCTGTAACCCAAATTTGTAAAATCTCCCTTGTGTTGGGTACCTATGTATGTAACATCAGTCTATAACAAGCCTGTGCAATTAAGTTGTAAAAGTCACACTTTCCCCCTGCCATAAAGGCCTCTTCCATTCCCTCAGCCTGAAAGTCTTCCCTTATCTAGCAAGTCTGCAGAGAAACAAGCTTCAAAAGTGTTCTATAAACAAACTCTTAGAGAAATGTATAGCCCCTTTGTTTTAAGTGTCCAGCTGCACCCAAAAGCCTTGAGCAACATTATCAGGAGATAACTCTGTCTCAATATTGTACCTCCTGAATCCCTAATCAGTCTAGTTCCCAGACTTGGAAACAATCAAACCTATCCTCCCAAACAGCCATAATGGCTATACCTCATACATCCTTGACCAAAGAGTAACCTAGTGACAGGTCAAGCTAACCCCCCCCCCCCCCCCCGCCAGCCGCTCGCTCAGGAATTTACCAGTGAATTATGGGTAATTCGCATAGGCAGTTGATACAAAAAGTGCATGTCCCTTTAAGCACTGACCACTTCTAAACTCCTCCCTAATTCTTCCCAAACTCCATCTTTGCTCACCTAGTTAGCATAATTAACCTTTGACTGACAGTTTTAGGGTTATAATAACTGCCCATCAACCCTCAGCTCTTTGCAGGTTCCCTTTACCTTTTCCTGCCCACTGCAGAGTGTTAAACTTTATAACTCTACCTTATATCCCTGCACTTTGCAGGTCCCCCCTATTTCTCCTGCCTGCTACTAAGCCAGCATATCAATAAACTTTATAACTTTGCCAAAAGATAGCTTGAGTCCTATTTGAAATTCTTTTCCAGACAAAGAACCCACTAGGGATTATATGACATCCCTCAGACACCCCCTCAGACACCCCCAATCCCAACACCTCTTCAACATTACTTTACATATAATATATATTTCAACTCTGGCAATGGCACGGGTAAGGGAAAGACTGATGTCATTTTGAGTTTTTCCTTTATTTCTGTTTTTCTGATGAATCCAGTTGCTACTGGGGACTTTAATTACTGAGACAATTCAAGCCATTCTAGTGGACAGAATGAATGAAATGAAAAGGCAATTATTAAATGCTTATTCTGTGGCCGAGTACTAAGCTAAAATTTTGGGATACAAATATAAAAGCAAAGACAACCATAGCTCTCGGGTAGCTTACATCCTAACTGGGGAGACAGTACCTAAAGAAAGTGGTAGCCAAGAAGGAGCACTTTGGTCTGGAAAATTATCCAGCTGCTGAGTGGCAGGGGAGCAGATTGATGCTGCCTATCCTGGAACAATGGCAGAGTTGACTGGATTATAGTCTGTGGTTTCAGAAATTGGAGCAGGGGAGGGGAGGAAGAATAAAGGATGACTTGTTGAGGTTGTAGAGGAGATGGCCAGAGAATAGGAAGTGAAGTGTCTCTGGGGCTTTCCTGAAATAGTGAACCAGATGAGACAGACAGGGTTATAGAAATTATGGAGCTTAATGTGTAGTTTTTTTAATTTAATTTTTTTAACTATGAAATTAACAAACACATATTTAATACAGGAAAAACAGCAAGAAGAACTATATATGAAACTGTGAAGTATTACACTCAAGTTTTTAAAATGTATATTAAATTTCACATGGTAATAACAAAACAAGGGTGCATATTTTCACATACATAAAGTTTCACAGCTGAGAAGTTGCTAAAGAAACAGCAGCTGCTACAGCTTGAAAGGAAGAAACTTCCCAGAGAGCTCTGTCCTAAGGGAATCATTTGTCAGGGAAAGAGCATAATAAATCAAAGGGATGCCCTATTTGTGTTGGGGCCGCCACAATCCTTCCAGTTACCTAGGTTCACATCCTTTGGATCATCCTTGACTTCTCACTGACCTTCACCCCTCATCCAATCAGTTTCCAAGGCTTATCATTTGTGTCTACATAATATCTCTCCCATCCATCAACCTTCTCTCCATGTACATGGCCAGTATTGGACCTCATTACCTCTCTCTCACTTGTTCTGTTGCAAAAACTTCCTAACTATCTCTCTGTCTTTTTCTTCCCATTCTCCACTTACCTGTCAAAGTGATGATCCTAAAGTACAAGTTTGACCACATTTCCCAGCCCTGCTCAGTAAAGTCCCAAATGCTACCTACCTACCACCTGGAATGCATTCCCTCCAAACTCACTTATGTTTTCTGGGTAAGGCGTCTGATCCGTTAGGCCTTTAATGGAGGTACACCTGTTGCTAATGTTGTTGTTTTAAAGCAATGTTTTGTTGTTGGTCTTTATTAAAAAAAAACATAATACAGTCAACTCCCGATGACAAGGACATATGATTTGCAAATGCCAATCACACTTCTGTCTCTTAGGATCCCTAAGTTCCCTTCAAAGCTCAGCCCAATTACCACTTGGTTATGTGAATCTTTTCCTGAGTCCCTCCCCTATGTCACAGTTTTTAGTATCTTCTCCTCAGTTACCTTGAATATTTTTCATTCATATTTTTATACAGTTTGTGAAGGCAGCTAGGAGGCAAAGTGATACAGTGCTGGGCCTTAATCAGGAAGGCCTGAGTTCAAAACTAGCCTCAGATTCTTACTAACTGTGTGACCCTGGGCAAGTCAATTGACCTATGTCTGTAAAATAAGGATAACCACAACATCAACCTCTCAGGGTTATTGTGAGGATGAAATGAATCATATTTATAAAAGTGCTTCGTACCATGCCTGACACAGAGTAGGGGCTTAAAAATGTTTATTCCCTTCTATCTCCCTACATACATGTTATCTCTCTGCATAGAAAATAAACTCCCAGCTGATGATTTTATTTTTTTCAGTTTTGTCTTTGAGTTTCCTCCACCCCACAACCAGAACTTAGCATAGTTCCTGGCACACAGCTTACTGATAGACTGGTATGACTGGTTATATGACAAAAGGAAACCCAAAGCTTATTAGTCTGTGATTTACAAGTAATTCACTTTTATGTCCTGAATAAGGCATCTGATCAGTTAGGTCTTTGATGGAAGGATATTTAGATTTTTTAAAAAATGTTTTATTGAATATCTTTAAATATGTATTTATATAATGTTTATTATGCTTAATATAGATTATTTACATGATGTATGTTGTGTTTATTAGAGATTATATATTTATATAGTATATTGTATTTAATGCATATTTTGTATTATATATCTATATAGTCCCAATGACAAAGACATATAATTTGCAAAGACTAATCAGATGGCCATCTATGGCATGTGGGTGATAAAAGCCTTGGCCAAGACAAAAGCAGTTATGGGATGGAGTGAATCTGGCTCTGTATCTGGGTTAAAAATATAAGACCCCCCCAAATGGAAAAGACACAATCCAAGGAGTAAGACAACAGTACATGACAGAAACAGGAACAGGAGCAGCTGTTATCCAGCATCACAGAGAGAAGTATGTGAAGGGTATGACCACATTTGGTTGCGTTTTTCCTATGCTTCTGTTGAGGTCCACATTCTTAATTCTGATTTTGTTGTAAAAGGATGATTATCACCTCACTGGAATATGGAATCTGAAAGTTGGAGATAAATCACAGCATTTTACCACAACCAGAAGGAGAAAGGTCAAAGATTGGCTGACTGTATGTAAAGTAAATGAAAGGAACTCAACCTATCTATCTATCATCTATCTATCTATCTATCTAATTATCTATCTATTATCTATCTACCATCTATCTATCATCTATCTATCCATCTATCATCTATCTATCCATCTATCATCTATCTATCCATCTATCATCTATCTATCCATCTATCATCTATCTATCCATCTATCATCTATCATCTATCTATCTATCTATCTATCATCTATCTATCTAATTATCTATCTATCTATCTATTATCTATCTACCATCTATCTATCATCTATCTATCCATCTATCATCTATCTATCCATCTATCATCTATCTATCCATCTATAATCTATCATCTATCTATCATATATCTATCCATCTATCTATCATCTATCATCTATCTATCCATCTATCATCTATCATCTATCTATCTATCCATCTGTCTATCTATCTATCATCTATCTATCCATCTATCTATCATCGATCATCTATCTATCCATCTATCATCTAGCTATCCATCTATCATCTATCTATCATCTATCTATCCATCTATCTATCATCTATCTATCCATCTATCATCTATCATCTATCTATCCATCTATCTATCATCTATCTATCCATCATCTATCATTTATCTATCATCTATCTATCCATCTATCTATCATGTATCTATCCATCTATCTATCTATCATCTATCATCTATCTATCATCTATCATCTATCTATCCATCTATCATCTATCCATCTATCATCTATCTATCTATCTACCCTCTATCTATCATCTATCTATCCATCTATCATCTATCTATCTGTCATCTATATATCATCTATCTATCCATCTATCTATCATCTATCTATCTATCAGCTATCTACCATCTATCATCTATCTACCTATCTATCTATCCATCTATCTATCATCTAGCTATTATCTATCATCTATCCATCTATCATCTATCTATCATCTATCTATCATCTATCTATCCATCTATCATCTATCTATCCATCTATCTATCATCTATCATCTATCCATCTATTATCTATCATCTATCTATCCATCTATCATCTATCATCTATCTATCCATCTATCTATCATC
>JAQQSW010006313.1:0-13978 GCA_028646575.1 Pseudocheirus occidentalis | reverse complement strand
ATTCACACCTTCTCACCAATGGACAGAGTTCTGGGAATTCACACCTTATCACCAATGGACAGAGTTCTATACTTAACACTAGGTTACTAGGATCTACTTAACATCTGATCAAACAAATTAATTACCATTACAGGAGCTGACCTGGTTCACTAAAGGGTCAAGACAGAAAATGGGGGAGAATGTAGCTAATGCAGGGGTAACAGCTTGGAGGGAATTGAGAGGTTGAAGGATTGGAGGTCATGGTCTGGACCAAGTACAGTTTCATACTGAAAGGTAGAGGGAGGGACAGAATGTCAATAGAATGTGAACAGATAAGGAAGTGATGCATTTCTGAGTAATGGCAAGATCAAGGATATCTTTGTGTATGACTGAAGTGGAGTAGAGGAGTAGATCACGGGAAATGAGTAAATTAAGTAAATGGGGGGTTAGGATATTTGATGGAGTATCAATATATATGTATGTTGAAATCATCTTGAATAAGGGCAGGAGTTGGGGAGGAAAGAAAGATTGTGAGCCAGGCATTTAATCTACTGAGGATGGAAAGTAAGTGTCTAGGGGTCTATAGACAACAGTTACCTGAATTTTGATTTGGTGTTAGATAAGGGTCAAGTAAATTTCTAAGGATGGTGGGTTACCCAAAGATAATGGTAGAGGGATAACCTTGACATGGCAATGAAAAGCAAGGAATACTGAAACTTACCCCACCTTTACTAAACTAGTCAAACTGCTTTACCAAGTTAGAAATAATAATTAAAAAACTTCACTTGGAGGAACAGAAGGTCAAGAATCTCAAGGGAATTAATGAAAAAAAGTAAGAAGAAAAGGGGCCTGGCATTACCAAATCTCAAACTATACAACAAAGTAGCAATCATCAAAACAATCTGGTACTGCTTAAGAAATCGTCTGATGAGTAGAATGTATTAAGTATACAATATGCAGGAACTAATGTGTATATAGTAGCTGAATGATAAAGTCAAAGATCCCAGTTATTGGGGCAAGAATTTACTATTTCACAAAATCTTTTGGGAAAATTGGAAAGCAATCTGGAATAAAGTAGGGATAGACCAACATCTCACATTATACCAAAGTAAGGTTCAAAAGGTTACATTTTATACATAAAAGGTGATATTATAAACAAATGAGAGGAACAAGAAACACCCGTCCTATGTATGGATAGGAGAAAAGCTATGGTCAAGCAAGACAAAGAGGGAATTACTAAATGCAAAATAGACAATTTTTGTTACAAAAAAATTTAAAAAAATTGTAACACAAACAAAACCAATTCAGACAAAATTAGAAAGTAAGCTGGTAAATGCTAAAACAAAAACAAAACCTCAAATAATTTTCCAATAAGTTTCTCTCATAAAGATCTAATTTCTAAGGTATACAAGAAACTATTTCAAATTTATAAGAATAAAAGTCATTCCTCAGTTGAAAAATGGTAAAGGGATATGAACAGGCAGTTTTCAGAGAAAGAAATTCAGGCTATGAATAGTCATATGAAAAAAAGCTCCAAATCATTAATAATTAGAGAAATCCAAATTAAAAGAACTTTGAGGTTGTACCTCACACCTACCAAATTGGCTACTAACATGACAGAAAAGGAAAATGACAAATGCTTGAGAAATGGAAAAATAGAGATACCAATGCGTTGTTGGTGGTGCTATAATTTTGTCTAGACAGTGTAGAAAACAATATGGTACTATGTTCAAAAAGTTATTAAATTGTGCCTACCCTTTCCATTCTTATTCCAAAGAGATAAAAAAAGATGAAAAGTACTTTATGTATAACACATTTATAGAAACTCTTTTTGTGATGGCAAAGAATTGGAAACTGAGTGGAAAGAAGAGTTGCTGACTGGTTAGGGGATAGGTGAATAAGTTGTGGAATGTGAATGTGACGCACTACTATTGTGCTGTAAGAAATGATGAAGGGAGTGGTTTCAGAGAAACTAGAGAAGACATTTAAAAACCAATTAAGAGTGAAGTGAATAGAACCAGAGTAATTATATAATAACAATATTTGAATCAATTGTAAAGACTTGGGAATTCTGATCAATACAATGACTAAACACAATTTCCAGATGAAATATGTCATCCACCTCCTGAAAGAAAAAATGATGGACGTGAAGCAGTTGTTGGTTATTCCTGAACTAGTATTTCAGGGGAAAAGCCTAGTGTGGTCAATGGGAAGTAGGAGGAGGCTGTTCTATTCATAGGATTCAGTCTTTTTCAAGGAGCTACAAGAGTCAATGATGAGCAGCCAGAGTTTCACCCTTAGCTAGAAGGTGATAGAGGTTTGAGAAAGTAAGAAAAGAGCACAGAGTAGAGGAATTTAACTGAAAAAGTAAATAATAAATTTTCTTTTGCCACAAAAACTGCTTGAATCCCCAGGCATTTCTGTACTTAAAAAAAAATTATTCACTTTTGGTTTACAACATTCAGTTCGACAGTCCCTTGAGTTTCAAATGTTCTCCCCTTCCCTCTCCTCAATCCTTGCTCCATGGCAGCATGCAACCAAATATAGGATCTGCGAATACTTTCACATTAAACATTAGTCAAGTTGTAAAGAAGGATTATAATCAGTGGGGTGAACAATGAGAAAGAAGAAACAAAACAAAATAAAACAGAAAAAAAGAGCAAGTAATTTGCTACAATCTGCATTCAGACTCTGTAGCTCTTTCTCTGAGAGCTCTTTCTCCTTCTCTTTCTCCATCATAAGTCTTTTGGAGTTATCTTATAACCTTACGTTGCTGAGAGGAGCCCAGTCTATCCATGTTAGTCATCACACATATGAATGTCTGTAATTGTATACAAAGTTCTCCTGGTTCTGCTCTCCTCACTCAGCATCAGTTTATATAAGTCTCTCTAGGTTATTATAAAGTCTGTCTGCTCCTCCTTTCTTATAGCACAATAGTATTCCATTTACATTCATATACTTGCTCAGCCATTCCCCAATTGATGGGCATTCTTTGCCACCACAAAAAGAGCTGCTATAAATATATTTTATACAAACAGGTCCTTTTTCCACTTGTGTGATCTCTTTGGGACACAGTCCGAAAAGTGGTATTGCTGAGTCAAAGGGTATACACTTATTTATAGCCCTCTGGACATAGTTCCAGATTGCTCTCCAGAATGGTTGAATCAGTTCACAATTCCACCAACAAGGCATTAGTGTTCCAATTTTTCTACATCCTCTCCAGCATTTATCATTTTCCTGTTTTGTCATCTTAGCCAATCCGGCCAGTGAGATGTAGTACCTCACAGTTGTTTTGATTTGCCTTTCTCTAATCAATAGTAATTTAGAGCATTTTTAATGTGCTTATAGACATCTTTAATTTCTTCCTCTGAAAACTGCCTGTTCATATCCTTTGACCATTTATCAATTGTGGAATGACTTGTATTATTATAAATTTGACTCAATTCTCTGTATATTTTAGAAATGAGACCTTTATCAGAGATACTGGTTGTAAAAATTCTTTCCCAATTTTCCACTTCCCTCTTAATCTTGATTACATTGGCTTTGTTTGTACAGAAACTTTTCAATTTATGTAATCAAAATTATCCATTTTGCATTTTATAATGCTCTCTAATTCTTGATTGGTCAAAAAGTCTTCTGTTCTCCATAAATCTGACAGGTAAACTATTCCTTGTTCTCCCAAATTGCTTACAGTCTCAGCCTTTATATCTAGATCATGCACCCATTTAGAATTTATTTTGTTATATGGTATAAGATATTGGTCTATTCCCAGTTTCTACCATACTATTTTCCAGTTTTCCCAAGCAGATTTTGTCAAATAGTGAATTCTTATCCTAGAAGCTAGGGTCTTTGGGTTTGTCAAATAGTAGATTACTATGGTCATTGATTGCTGTGTCTCGTGTACCTAGTCTATTCCACTGATCCACCACTCTATTCCTCAACCAGTATCAAGTAGTTTTGATGCCTGCTGCTTTATAAAATAGTTTGGATATATGGTTAGGCCACTTTCCATAGCATTTCTTTTCATTAAATCCCTTGATATTTTGGACCTTTTGTTCTTCCAGATTAATTCTGTTACTATTTTTTTCTAGCTCTATAAAGTAATTTTCTGGTAGATTTGTTGGTATGGCACTAAAAAGGTAAAATTGTCATTTTTATTATATTAGCTCAACCTAGCCATGAGCAACTGATGTTTTTCCAATTATTTAGATCTGACTTTATTTGTGTGAAGTGTTTCATAATAGTGTTCATATAGTTCCTGGGTTTGTTTTGGAAGGTAATTTCTCAAATATTTTATAATGTCTACAGTAACTTGAAATGGAATTTCTCTTTCTATTTCTTACTGTTGGACTTCATTAGAAATGCATAGGAATGTTGAGGATTTATGTGGGTTTTTTATCCTGCAACTATGGTAAATTTATTTATTATCTCAAGTAGTTTTTTATTTGATTCTCTAGGATTCTCTAAGTCTATCATCATATCACCTGCAAAAAGTGATAGCTTAGTCTCTTCTTTGACTAACGTGATTCCTTCAATTCCTTTTTCTTCTCTTATTGCTACAGCTAACATTTCTAGTACAAAATTGAATAAGAGGGGTGGTAGTGGACATCCTTGTTTCACTCCTGATCTTACTGGAAATGCTTCTAGTTTATCCCCATTACATATAATACTTGCTGATAGGTTTAGATAGGTGCTACTCATTATTTTAAGGAAGACTGCATTTATTTCTTTACTTTCTAGTGTTTTTAATAGGAATGGGGGTTGTACATACTTTTTAAATGAACAAAGATAGCAATCACTTAATCTTAGAAGAATTAGCTAAAGAGAAAGGTTAGTTACATAAGTAAGAAATCATTGCACTTCAATGTTATGTTTGATTCGGAAAATTAGTTAATACTTTGTATTTGAGCCACTGGGAAATGACTGGAGAACTCAGAGTATTAGGACAAGGTTCAAGTAGTAGGCACTGTTGTGTTGAGTATCATTAAAAACAGGCAAGGAACAAAAAGACCTTCAACATGACAGACCTTTATTGCTGAGGAACTACTGTAGGCTAACTTCAATCAATCACTGCAGCATATAAACTACAGGGACTTGAAAGGACAACACACATAACACTGAAACAGAGAGTTATTACTTCCTTTGCTTTGTGGTTTTAAATTCTCAGGAGGCATAGTGCGCCCTCCCTGTCTCTGTGCCCACCTCGCCTTTAAATCAATGACAGATGGCTCTCAAAGGAATACTTCTAATGATTCTTCTATTGTCAACTTGCCCTGGAAAGAACACCTTAATTCATATGGTAATATCACACCAGTCCATCTTCACTCTGGGGACTTTGTATGACAGGCTCCATGACTTCAATTAATGTGGCAGGAACCCACCATGGTTTGGTTCCATAGTTTCTATAAGCAAAAGGTGCCTGGCTCAAGATTAAAAGTAACTGAAGAGTAGGTACAAACAGCACAGCATCTAGATTAAGTTTTTGTATGTCTTGTAAGTCTTCAACCGTATATGGAGACAAAAAAGGTAAAACATCACTCTGTTCATAATTCCACTTGTCACTTAACATGGAATGAACAGCTGGATAATTTTTTAGTCCACTCTTCTCCAATAATCTACTTTGGGGCATCCTTCTCTATTTTTACCATACTTTCAGCCAAATAATTTGCTTTTCAAAGTTGAAAAAGCACAATGGTGAGAGCTCAGCTAAGAGGATTTTTATAAAAAATTATTAACTTCATTCATGTCATTCTTTTGCTATTGCTGACTTGAAAGCCCAATGGAACTGAGGCCCAGGGAGGTTAACTGATTTGCCCAAAGTCACACAGCTAGTAAACATCTAAACCAGGATTTGAGCACAGCTCCTCAACTCCATAGTCATTATTCTTTCTAATTTTTCCTTTATGACTAGAATACTCCCCTCTAAGATCACAACATTTCTGCTTGTTGTAAAATTTCTCTACTTTAATCAAAAGCTCAAATACCACTGCCTCCATGTAGCTTTCCCTGATGATACTACTCTGCTTTGTACTTAAAATCTTTTATAAGTCTACCTTTCTATGCTTATAACACATTATGCCTCATCATACATTCTGTTACCACCTTTAACACTCATTTCAAATGCCACCTCTTACATGAAGTCTTCATAATCCTTTGTACAAGTTGTTTCTTTTTCTGCAGTACCTGGCACAGTAACTGTTACACAGAAGCACTTAACAAATGTTTTCTAATTGACTTTTATTGTTATTTAAAATGGAACTCCTCTTCTTGTCTCTTCTTTGTGGTTTTGCTAGTAATATACTGAAATACTGACTACTTGATAGATTAACTTTTAAGTTGGTTTGCTGTGGTTTTCTAAATAAACAATCATTGTTGACACAGAAAAAAATTCTGCTTCTTCTTTTGACAAAGCTTATTCCCTCAATTTTTTTCTTGTCTTATTACTATATTCAGCATTTCAAGTACCATAGCAAACAGTAATAATGACAATGGACGTCTTTGCTTCACTCTTGATCTTATTGGGAAAGTTTCCAGTGTTTCTCAATTATAAACAAGGCTTGAACTTTGTTTGATATTAAGTCCTTTTAATGATATTAAGGAAAGGTCTTTTCATTCCTATGTTTTTAATGTCCTTAATTGTATTTTACAGAGGACTTTTTCTTTTTCTTTATCCATTGATATAATTATGTGTTTTATCATTAATAATCAATCAACAAGCATTTATTGTTTACTATATGCCAGACCAAGGGTTGGGAACCTATGGCCTCAAGGCCATATGTGGCCTTCTAGGTCCTTGGGTGTGGATTCAGTCAAAGGGCAGCACTTCAGGCAGACACTATGCTAAATACTAGAAATACAAAGAAAAGCAATACAGAAATATATAATCTGCACACCCAAAAAACTCACATTCTAATGGAGGAGACAAAATTCAAACAACTATGTATATACAAGATATATACAATGTAAATAGGAGGTAATCTCAGAAGAAGGGCACTAGCAGTGTGAGGGACTAGAGAAGGTCTCTTGCAGAAGTTGTGATCTGAATTTTGAAGGAAGTCTAGAGGTAGAGAAGTGAGGAGAAGGAGTCCATTTGGGGCATGGTGGACAGTCAATGAAAAGGTACAGAGACAGGAGATGGAATGTATGTAAGGAGTACAAAAAGACCATTGTCACTAGAGCAGAATATGTAGAAGGAAGTGTAAGAAGAATGGAAAGGTAGAAAGGGACCAGTCTGATCAGACCTATACTTTAGAAAGATTACTTAGGCAGCTAAGTGGAAAATGGACTGGAAAGAAGAGAGCCTTGAGGGAGAACCTAATGAATTAATAAACTTTATTATGCTAACTATTTTTGTAATGTTGAACTATCCTTTTTGGATATATTGTGTTGAGCAGCTGTGGTGAATTTACGGGAAGACATGGACAAAAGTTGCTCAGGATTGGCAGTTATGGATGGATTATAAGTGGAATCTCATTGGAGAAAACATGCAAAGTGATGGAATCACAGATGCATTTGAGTATCTGGTCCTGATAATTTCATTTACTCTCCATTTGTTGTAAATTTCCCTCTCTTTAGTTCTGATTTTGTTAACTTGGTTTTGCTCTTTATTTGATCAAATTAGCAAATAATTTACCAATGTTTTCAACTTAAAAAAATATCTTTATTTTAATAATTATTTTTATTGACATGGCATTTCTGATTTTCAAATTCTACTTTATATTTTTTGGGGTATTATTAAATTGCTTTATAGTTTTTAATGGTATGATCAATTTATCAAAATTCTTTTTCTCTTTCATAAGAATTATGGGATGTCAAATTTATTGTTTTGGTGAGACAGTTAGGTTAAATGACTTGGCCAGGGTTACACAGCTAATTAAGTGTCAAGTGTCTGAGGCTGAATTTGAACTTAGTTTCTCCTGACTCCAGAGCCAGTTCTCTACCCATTGTGCTACCTATCTGCCCCAATGTCAATTAAAAAAAAAGGATTGCTTTATTTGTATCCTATAAAGATTGGTATATTGTCTCATTTTTATCACTCTCCTTAATTTTATTATTTTTGTGATTTGGTCTTTAACTCACTTAAGATGTATTTTAGTCCCCATTCATTTCTGTATCTTTTGGTGATATTTCCTTTATTGATTATAATTTATATTGTTATGACCTATAAAAGCTGTGTTTTAAGATTTGTCTTCGTGGAACTGGAAATTGAAGGGAGGCCATTCAGTTGGGGAATGGCTAAAGTTGTAGCATATGTTCATGATGGAATACTACTCTGCTATAAGAATGACGAGTTCAACAATTTTAGAAAAACACAGAAAGAGTTGCATGAAACAATGAAGATCAAAATAAGCAGAACCAAGAGAATGTTTTTTATAGTAACAAAAATACCATTTTAAGAATCACTTTGAGCTATCAAGTCATTCTGTTATAAATAAATTAACTAGAAAGGTCCCATGAAGGAAGATGCTAGCTGTATCCAGAGAAAGAACTGATACATACACACACACACACACACACACACACACACACACACTTGTATCTAATGGTAGGCATCTCTAGAGTAGGGGGGAGGAAGGGAATAAAAAAGAAAGTTACATAATAACTTTGTATATTTAAAAGGAACAACAAGTTGTACATAACAGATCCGCAGTTTCAGGTGCAATCCTCTTATTTTCCATTTTACTTTGTTATGGAAATACCTTGTTTTATTTCTTAAGTTCAGAAATTTAAAAAACAAGATTTGTCTTTATGCATTTGTATATTATTTCTTTGTGGACTGAGACAATAAATTTTTGTAGATCTCCCCAAACAGCTTGAGAAATATCTATAATTTCTAACGTTCCCAAGTAAAAATTCTCTACAGGTTTCAAATCCAGTTTTTCTAACATTTACTGTAAATCTGTAAATTTCTTCTTGTTTATCTTTCTGTTGGATTTGTTAAACTCTGTCAGAGGTATAAAGTCATCTAAAAACTCAAAAGTTAGAAAGATCTGGGTTCAAACATCATCTATGACAGTAGTTGTATGATGATAGGCAAGTCATCTAGAATCTGTTTTAGTTTCCTCATCTGTAAAATTAACGAAGAAGCATTTATTACACAATTACAATGTGCTAGTCACTGGGGATACAAATACAAAATTGAACATGGTCCCTGCCTGAAGAAGCTTACATTCTAATAGAGGGAAATAATACATATAGTGAAGTTACAATCAGAAAGGAATACTTTGGCTTGGAAAGTAATAGTTATTTTGAGTGGAGTCATGGGGGAGTAGATCAACACACTCTTAACAGGAAACAACAGATCTGACTTCACTATGGTTCTGTAATTTTACAGGGATGGTACTGGGGAGGAAAAGCACAGATTAATAATATACCACAGTACCCATTTTATAGGGCTTTTGTGAGATCCAAAAGGAATAATGTATGAAAAACACCTTGAAAACTTTAAATGATTTTATAAATGTCAATTACTATTATTATTTTGGATTCAGATGACACAACAGACTTTATTAGAATCATTCATTCTGAATATGAATCACTATGCTTTAGATATGTTTCTTATAAGCAGCAAAGTTGGATTTTATTTTCTAATCTCTTCTGTAATTTACTTCATTTGTGTTGGTCAACTCTGCCCCCTTAACATTCAAAGTTAGACCAAGGCTAAACTAAACCTTTCTATGGTTTGGCCAAGTGGGGATGGGTTCATCAGACCTAATCTAGTCCTTTCCTGATCACCAGTATCTGGAAGAGGGAGCTGAAAACTGGTGAGGAGGGGGAGAAGGGAGAAAAGCCAAATCTTTCTGTACAAAAAGAAAAAACAATAAAGTATACCTTTCTTTGAGAGTCACCTGGATCTTCTCAGATTCTTTTTATAATCTCATAATTCACACTAAGTTTGCTTTATCTCTTACTCTTTTCTGTTCCATTTGTCTTTATATTTATTAGGTGAGGAAAAGGTCATTATAATCTACTGGATTCCTTAAATTAAGAACTAAGATTATGATGTCCATATATCAAAGGCTCTAACAATTAAGGGAAAAACATGTATAAAGTGAAGCAAGAATAGTTTGTCATTTGTAAGACATCTTTGTCTTCTCACTTGATGCTTTTTTTTGTAGCCTAGTCTATTATATTTACATTGTAGACCTAATGGCAGGATATACTCCTTCTACTGGTGTTGGTACATGGAGTATATTGTGGACACTTCATAAATAATACTCCTCATAATGGAGTTTCCCTTTTGTGTCATCTTACTGTACATTAATCATTGTGACAGTGATCTTCAATCTTCTTTATCAATAAAAAGACATTTGAAATGGAATATTAACTGGTCCCATGTATATTAAACATCTTGTTTTTTCTCTCAGCATCAGTTGCTAAGAGGCAAGATAAAAACAGCATATTTAATCCCCCTGCACTCTTTAACTTTGCTGAGGTGTTATGGATAAAAGACATGTACTTAAATTGAGAAATACCCAATTCCTCATTTTAAGCTCTATAAGGAAAATAGATCACACCCAACAGTCAAAGTCTATTCCAAGATTATCCTAATGGCATTATTCTTTATGTTATCATTTGGAAAAGTATGAGAAAGATACAATAAGTATTAGCTATGGATAACTATTAAAAACATACTGAGGTTCTTTTAGAGAGGTGTGTAGTACAATGAAAAGGGGAAGCGGAGAGGTAGGGAAGACAATAAGCATTTATTAAGTGTCTACTATATGACGGTACAGTGCTAAGGGTTAGAAATAAATAAGATGATGGGTTCAAGATCCAGCTCTGCTAACTTATATCTTGTAATTTTGATAACCTGTCACCTCTTTGGACCTCAGTTTCCTAATCTGAAAAATGAGATACCCCACCCTACTTATCTTACAAGTTGTTGTGACGATCAAATGAGTTATACAACTAAAGGGCTATCTAACTGATATTTTTAGAAATATCAGAATAAAGACTAATCAAGTCATATATTATCATGAATATCAAACTATGGTTTATTTACCTGAATTATTGCATCATTTAGATTATGGTGTTCTATATTTAATTTGGACTTTGGAGGGTAAAAAAATGGAAAAACTGATTAAAGCAAAATTCTAAATGAGGAAATATAGCCCTTAATGATCTTGTAAAATATACTTAGTGATACAGTCCAGGACCCCCTAAAACCTCATTTAAAAAACATTAGTGTTTATTAATAGAAGACTAGAAAACCAAAAGAAAAAATTTAGTCAATTGAGTCTGAAATACTGAAAAATTTCATACATTTCCATTAATATGCAAACATAGCTGTGTATTTGTAAGAATTCAGAAAAGCTTCCAAATCAATTTCTCAAAAATTTATTCTCCTTGTAGTTAATGAGAAACACTACTTTTGTTCTCTCAACTACTATAAAACCTAACTAATTTTGAATAGTGGGGGAGAAAACTATTCTGAAATGGTGAAATATGTAAATTATAAAACTTTTGAAAGATATAAAATTTTAATTCTTCTAATAACACTAATAATTTAAAACATTTCCAAACAGAGATCCTGTCTCATCCTCATTAATGAAAGAATAACAATTTGTAATTGTATCAGCATACTAACTTTTCTACATTTCTACAGAAATGGTGCAATAAATATTTTTGAAAATTGTCTGTTTTCTTCAATTAGTCAAAGAACTATCATGTTTGCTGACACTTTACAGAATTAGGTTTACAATGTTAGTGCTTCAGGTTTATTTACTTATTTTTTTTGTTTCCCTGGAATTAAAGTCAAGTTGCCACAAGGTGATTGGTTGTATTTTATGTCCTCATGGTTTGAAAAGTTGGGCTTTTTATAAGCATGACTGACTACTAAGTAACTTTAATTCTTCTGAAAACAGTTAAGATTAGTGTATAGCTATGGCATGTTTTTCTATTGTATGCATTTTCAATAAAAAATTAACTATTATAACAACTAAGCACAAACATGAAAAACTATTAGGTTATTTACAAATGATTGAGTAGCATTATAAATGATCAAAACATAAATATTTAGCAGGAGCCATTTACTTGTAAAAATAATTTTCTAACAAAAAATGAGATTTACTTGAAAGAATTAATTATGATTCTGATGTTCTTTTCTTCTTTACCACTATGCTGATTTTATTAAAACAACAGTTTTGGAGCACACCAGAAGATTTATGAGTTCTTACTGGTTGACAATGATTGCAACACTTCAGCAACCAACTGGAGGAGAGCTGCAGTTGGCAATGATTTTGGCACCACTGTGTAGGAGTCTTCCAACACTGGAAAGTGGAGATCACTGCTAATGACCAAAGACACAGGACTTTCCAAAGCGACATCTGTGCAGTGAGATATGAAGCATTAGCCTTCCATGGTGGTGAATAATGCAGGAAGGTCTAAAAGGTTCAAATACAGTACAAAGGGGAGACCGAAAAATTATCTTCAGTGGTCTTGACCAATATGAAAGAAATCACTAAAGCTTATCTTGGAAAGACTGTTATAAATGTTATGGTCACATATGGTCACATATGGTCCACGTTGATTATTCCCAGCATAAAGGAATTAAAGATGTTAGAACCCATCATTGGTTTCAATGTGTTCTGATTAACCTGTGAGCCAACTGCTGAAGCTACTGCTACTTGTTTGGACAAAAATGTTCTCTAAGCTTAGAGAAATGTGTTGATCTTTGCTCCTAGATGTAAAGGTGACACTTTTGAGGTGACATTTTCTATCCTTGCCACTGAAGATGGGATCCTTGAAGTCAAGTCTACAACTGGGGCCACTCGTGGGTGGTGAGGATTTTGATAACACTATGGTCAACTAATTAATTGCTGAGCTCAAGCATAAGCACAAGAAAAGCATCAGTGAGAACAAGAAGGCTGTGTACTTCATTTGTGCTGTTTGTGCATATGTAAAGTATACTTCCCTCATCTAGTTACCAGACAGTATGGAGACCTACCCTTGGAAAGTACTGACTTCTATGTCTCTATCACCCTTTTTGAAGAGCTGAATGCTGATTTCTTTCCTGGTATAGTGGACCCCATGGAAAAAGCCCTAAGGGAAACTAAAATAAAGGGACACAGATCCATGACAATATCTTGGTGGATAGTTCTACCTGTTTCCCCAAGATCCAGAAAATTCTATAGGGCTTCGTCAATGGTAAAGAACCTGAACAAGAGAATTTATCTTGATGAGGCTGTTACTTATGCTGCAGCAGTGTAGACTGCCATTTTGTCTGGGGAGAAATCTAAGAATATACAGGACTTGTTGCTGTTGTATGTCACTTCTTTTTCCCTTGGTGCTGAAACTGCTGGTAGAGCTAAAAGTTCTGATCAAACAAAATACTACTATCCCCACCACACAGACAGTCCTTTACAACTTACCTGGATAGTAAGCCTGGTGGGCTTATCCAGGTTTATGAAAACAAAAGAGGAACAAAATGGTTAACAAAGACACTCTAAACTCCAAGAACTTATGCTTTCAATATGAAGGCTGCAATGCAGAAACTCCAAGGCAAATTTGGTGATGAAGACAAACAGAAGATCCTTGAGAAATGTAAGTAAAGAATCAGTTGGTCCAATAAGAACCCAACTGCTGAGAAAGGGGAACTTGAACATCTGCTGAAAGAACTGCAGGTATTACATTATATATTATATATTATTACATTTAGCCACCCCATGAATTTGATTCTTTTTTTTTATGATAAATTGTTTTATTCTTTGCATATGTGGCACCATCACTTAGACAGTATATAGCACATAGTAGGTAGCTAAAGGAATGCTTGTTATTTGCTTGATTGATTATAATCACAATATTTATCTATCCTTTTAAGATGTACAAAGTACTTTATAGGCATTATCTTTTTTTTTAATATTTAATTTTAATTTATTTTCTTGGTTACATCATTCATTTCCACAAGGTTTTGAGTTACAAATTTTCTCCCCTTTTTTGTCCCTACCCCCCAGCCCAGAACATTGATCCCACTGTAAGACCCCTCCCACAATCTGTT
>JAQQSW010006311.1:0-13979 GCA_028646575.1 Pseudocheirus occidentalis | reverse complement strand
ATTATTTTCTCCTTGACTTGAGGGTTCCTGAACCTGGCAATAACATTTCTAGGAGTTTTATTCTGGGGATCTTTTTCAAGAGGTGATCAGTGAATTCTTTCAAGTTCTATTTTTCCCTCTAATTCTAAAATATCAGGGAAATTTTCTTTGAGAATTTCTTGAAGGATGCTTTCCAAGCTCTTTTTTTCATCATGGTACTCAGGTAGACCAATAATTTTCAGATTGTCTCTCCGGGCTCTGTTTTCCAGATCAGTGGCTTTTTCGAGGAGATATTTCACATTGCTTTCTATTTTTTTCATTTTTTGTAACTGTTTAATAGTATCTTGGTTTCTCATAAAGTCATTAGCTTCCACTTGCTCCACTCTAATTTTGAAGGAATTATTCTGTTTAGAATGCTTTTGAGACTCTTTCTCCATCTGGCAAATTTGAATTTTTAAGATATTCTTCTCTTCATTGGCTTTCTGGGCCTCCTTTGTCATGTGAGATAATTTGCTCTTTAAGGTATTGTTTTCTTCAGTCAGGTTGTTGACTCTCTTTTCATGACTTTATCGCATCATTCTCATTTATCTGTCCAGTTTTTTCCTCCACTTCTCTTATTTGGTTTTCAAAGTCCTTTCTAATTCGATCCATACCTTGTAGGCGTTCTTCCAGTGTCTTGGAAGAATTTGGTGAGGGAGGTCTGACTGCGTTGTCTTCCTCTCACTCTATGCTTTGATCCTTTTTGTCCACAAAAAAGAATTCTGGAGTTTTATTGCTGTTTTTACTCTGCTTCCTTTTCCTCATGTTGGCCAGTCTATCAATTGCTTGGTTTTTTAGCTCTGTGGATCTCTGCTTTCTTGTGTGGGGGGAGCCCTATCCCAAATCGCTAGGGGAATCACAGCTGCTGGAGCTATTTAGTGGGGTGCTGCATCCCCCCCCACTTTGGCTCACTGAAAGCGCACCCCAGGACCACCACTCAAGATGATGACCCAGATCCAGGCCGCCCAAAACAAGAGCCCTTGGCCCTGGCTATCTGCAAGTGAGGGACTCTGGAGCATCCCAGTGGAGGCTGCTGCTGCTTTCAGCCATTCCTGCTGCCACAGTCGGCCTCTCGCTGCTTCCTTGCCCTGGGAGCAGTTTGGTCAGACTGCTCTTCTCCCCTAAATTTAGCAAAATCCAGTGATCTTTCTCTTAGTCTTCTTTCCTTTGGCCTGATAAATATGGGAACTGTGCCTCCAGTACCGCCAATCTGCTCTGCTATATATTCAGCTAGGCCTGACTGCCATGGGGTCTGGCCAGGCCAGGTTTCAGGCTGGGCCGGCTGCAGCTCCCAGACTGCTGCAGTGAGCCCCACCTGCTGAGCTGCCTGCAGCAACAGATATGTTTTCTGTACTTTGGAGAGTCTTGGAGCTCTAAAATCTGTTTAGAGTCATATTCTATGGGTGTTTAGGATGGCTGTGTGCGAGCTGCCAAACTTTGCTGCTTCTACACCGCTATCTTGGCTCCACCCCCCATCATATAATTGTTATTCATCACATATGTCTGTTTATATCTCCTTTCCTGAATAGATTATAAGTTCTGTAACACTAGAAATCTGCCTTATACTCTCTAAAGTTTATAAATGTCAAAAGCCAGCATAGGGTTTTGCTCTGTTGAATATGTTTGCTGAGAGAATAGATCATCTATTCCATGTGCTATCATTTAATACACAGATAAAGTGAGGCATATCAAATTGATATATCAAAGACTCGCCTAAGATCAAATAGTTACTTAGTGACAGGGCTAGGATAAGTAAAATACATTCCTTGATTTCTAATTCTTTCCACCAAGTAATCAGACTACCCAAGCACTTATATTTTTAAGTCAACTAAGTGCTATATTCAATAGGGGAAAGTAAGGAAAGGGAATAATAATTTATTAAGCACCTACTATGTGTCAAGCATGGTGCTAAGTACAGTAAAATTTTTATTCAATTTGATCCTGAAACAAACAGACAAACCCTGTAAGGTAAGTGTTATTACTATCTTTAATAAAAAATCTTAGGAAGCTTAGAACTTCAGAAATTTTGACTTGCTTATGGTTATACAGCTAGCAGTGTATATGGGTAGATTTTAACTCAGATCTTCCTGACTTCAGGTAAAATGGTGATAATAACAGTATCTATAGCCAAGGGCTGCTGGGGGTGGGGTGTGTGTGTGTGTGTGTGTGTGTCTGTGTCTGTGTTACTATTTGTAAATCTCTAGGGAAACCCTGAATCATTAAATAAAAGCTAGCAATCTTAATTTATGATAGATGCTGTCTCATGTAGGCACTGCTTCCATGGGTTTCATCTATTCTCACTTCCTTTATTTTCTTGTGCATTGTCTTAGATTCCTTATAATTATCAATTGGGGGTGAGGTGGGAGGAAATGCACACCAATTTACTGATCTATGAATTAACTTGTAAGTTTTTCATTGGTACGGTCTATATTTTTCATTGTATTTGTAATTCTCCAAATTAGATCCAAAAGACTGGGTGAAGTTTTGGTTAGAGTAAATTAAATTTAGCACCTTTTATGATCAAGTGGTATTCACTTTATTTCTTCCCAACCTTTTTTATTGTTCTTCGTGGATACAAATCTCTATTTATATTCTGGATGGTACTAGGATTGACATTAGGTGGTCAACTACATGTCTTCTATAAAATCACAATTCATCTAAAAGGCAACATCAATGGGAAAGGGAAACAATAGGCTCTTCAACTCTCTGGTTTCTTCTAAGCAATCATTCCCCATTTGTATTTTAAATAATATTTTATTTTCACCCAAATACATGTTAAACAACTTCTGACATTCATTTTTAAAAAAATTTTGAGTTCCAAATTTTATCCCTCTTTCCACTCTCCCCTCCCTGAGAGGACAAGTAATCTGACATGGATAATACATGTGTAATGAAGTAAAAAATTTTCATATCAGTCATTTTTGTGGAAGAAAACTCAGGAAAAAATCAAGAAGGAAAGAAATAGAGAGAATAAAGGAAACAGAGAGCAAGAGAGAAAGAAATAAAAAAGCACTTTTCAGTTTGTATTCAGATGCCAGTTCTTTCTCTGGAGGCAGATAACCTTTTTCATCATATCTCATTTGACATTGTCTTGGAGTTGAGAATAGCTAAACCATTCATAGTAGTTCATTATGCATGTGGACAATGTTCTCCTGATTCTGCTTCACTCTATAGCAGTTCGTGTAAGTCTTTCCAAATTTTTCTAAAAAATCTGTCTGTTCATAATTTCTCATAGCACAATAATATTCCATTATAATCACATACTACAATTTGTTCAGCCTTTTTCCATTTGATGGGTATCCCCTAGACTGCCAATTCTTAGCCAAAAGAAAAAGAGCTTTTATAAATATTTTTGTACAAAGACACTTCTTTTCTCTATTTTTTTTTCATTTTGATATCTTTGGGATACAGACCTAGTAGTGGTATTGCCAGATCAAAGAGTACTTTCATAGCCCTTTGGACATAGTACCAAATTGCTCTCCAGAATGAATGGACGAATTTACAATCCTACGAACATGACATTAGTGTCCTAGTCTTACCACACCTCCTCAAAAATTTGTCTTTTTCCTTTTCTGTCATATTAGTCAATTTAGTATGTGTGAGCTGATGTCTCAGAGTTGTTTTAATTTACATTTCTCTAATCAATAGTGATTTGAAATATTCTTTCACATGACAATAGATAGCTTTGATTTCTTTGAAAACTTCCTGTTCATATCCTTTGATGAGTAATTAATTGGGGAATGACTTGTAGTTTTATAAATTTGAGTCAATTCTCCATATATTTGAGAAATCATATCTTTATCAGAGATGCTTGCTAACAATTTTTTGTCCTATTTTTCTACTTTCCTTTCTACTTTCTTTTTCTTTCTACTTTTCCTTTGGTTTGATTGGTCATTTTTAATTAATTAAAAATGCTTTAAAATTTTATACAATCAAAATTATCCAATTTTACATCTTGTAATAATGTCTCTATATCTTATTTGGTTCTCAATCCTTCCCTTATCCATAGATCTAACAGTTAAATTATTTCAAAGCATTCCTTATTTGTATGGAGTGACTTTCTTCCAAGATGTGAGAAACTGTAGCTTTCTTAACTTCAAGGCTATACCCAAAGCGAACCCCATAGAACATGCTTTTTTTGAAGTTTAATCTAAGGCTTCTGTAGCATAGGAATGAAGAATATCTCTTACAAATAAACATAGAAGAAGTCTAGAAATTCTCTCATGTAAAGTAATTCCATTTTATTTTGAGAAAATTGGTTATAAAGTCAATGATCTGAAATGTAAATAAAATAATTCAAATTAAAGGACGAATTTGAAACAAGTAGTGGAAAGCAATGTAACTATGAAATAGCTATGAGGCTAATTTTGTAGGAACTGCTTGTGGAAAGCCATCTTATTATTGTTTGGTCACCCTGAACATTAAGTAATGCACTATCTTTAAATGTCACCAAGATTCCTCATCAAACTATTGTTTGTAACTTGATCTTATAGAAAAATCTTGTAACATGTGAAGCAACTGCTTCATGACCATTCTACTCTTATATTTTAGTTACATCTTTTCTTATTCAATGTTAATCATTTAAAATGGCAATGCACAATGAATTTATAAATTTATCAGAGTGGGAACTAAGTTTAACAATGGCTTTTGCCATTGGGCTGTATCATAAATAATTCCTATATAGTTTCATAAGGCACAAAAAATTTTGCTTACTTGCCTAGAGTGACACAGCTGACATATGTTTGAGGTAGTATTTGAACCCAGGTATCCCTAACTCTGAATCCAACCTTCTAGCAACTGGACACATCTGAATGATTTAATGTAGATTTTTTTTAAATGGTTGACCAGGAGAGGAGGTTTTTCTCATCATACACCTGTGAGTTAGTTTTAACATCAACTTCAAATAAAGAAACTGAGATGCAGAATCACCTTAAAATTTACACTAGAAATTTTTTGGATGACTCATTCCTTCCATCCTGATTTTGTTGTAGTTTATTTAACTAAAAGTAATAACTGTATTTTCAATTTTAATTACAGCTCATTCATCTTTTATTATTGCCAAAGTCTCAAAATATACCTTAGCCACAGCAAATTAACATATCAAAATGCAAATGTAGACATTTTACAACATATAAATCCAGACATAATTCACACAAGAAGTATGTGTGTGTGATTGTTTGGTAAAGGATAGTATAATTTCTAAGCTCTAATAAACCAGACAGCCTCAGTTTAAGAACTTTTACATTTCAAAAACAGTTTTTTTCTTTTTCTCTAACCTATTGCTTTTTAAAAGCACTCTGCAACTTTTTTCTTGATGCAAACTCCACAACAAATAAAAAATTTAAAAAAGTTTGTCATTTAAAGAAACCTGATTAATTAATACACAGCTAAATAGACCCATCCCTTTCTTAGGGAAAAGCCATTTGAGATGTATTATAAACTGATTATCTTTGAATCACTATGCAATTCTCAACTTGTAAAAAGTGCTAACGAAGCTAGCTTAATCAGGGGTTATCATTTAATACTTAAATGTTCAGTACTTGTCATCCACCATGTGATGACAGACCTGTCACTTACCTCCTCAGTGAAGAGTATAGGAAATTTTAAGTAATCCTTCTCAGACATTAAGAAAAGATGTGGTCAATATTTTGTCATTTCAGAATTACATTTGCCCACAAAAATCCTACTCAGATGGAGATAAAAGCTCAGCTGTGAGCAGAGAGGGTTTACCTTTTTTCCCCTTTCCCCAAAGGTAAAAAAAAATATTGATGAAGTGGTTCATTGAGGCAGAGATCTCATTAATTATTTGATTTACAGAAAAAGAAAACAGAAGGAAATGAGTGCCCTGACTAATGCCATGATGTACCATCTTGAGACTTAAGATCTTTTTAATGTATTCGGCAGTGATGCAGCTGAAAGGGGGAAAGAGAGAGCTGAATGGATCCATTAATTTAATTGAAGCAAGCTCTGACAAGAGATAAAACATCTCAGGCCCTGCTTCTCTTCATGGTGCATGAGCTCTATAGTAAACAGGCAATGATCCAAACACAGACACGCACAAAAAAAAGAAAGAAAGAAAAAAAGAAAGAAAGAAAGGTATACATAGACTCTAGAGACTTCAAGGCCACAGAATATCAACAGATGTAGAGGTGAATAGACTCTGAAGAGGCCTTCTCTTCACGCACCACAGAAGTATTCCAGCAGATACTGTATCTCCTTTATTGTAAAACTCTGAATGACTCTGGGGTTACATGTAAGCAATTTAGACTTCCTATGGAAAAGTTGCATTTGTTCTTTCTTTTTTTCAAACTTCTGAAAAATACACGTTCTCCTTTCCTTTTGAAAGGCAGAGATGGGAAAAGGGAAATGGACTTCTACTGGTCTTTGAAGCAGCTTTAAATGAGGCTGCTCTCTTTCAGTTATCTGGATTTCTGAAATGAAGCATTCAGAAAATTCTTTTACTCCTGGAGAAGCTGAAGCCACTTTGGCACACTCGACATTTGTCTTTCTGTGGTTAGTGTAAATGTACACAGCTCATTAATTTGGGATCTGACCACACACTGACATAAAACAAACAGCTGAGGCTTACCAACTATCCTCAGATTGCATACATTAGACTTTATTCTGCCAAGGATGAAAATGTAGTGTGTTCATTTGAATGTGTGTGCCATCAAAGAAACATGATAAAGTCCCTTAAACACCCTTTATTTGATGTGGTTGTTGAATGAATTATCATTCCCCTAACACTAAATTTTAAATTAAAAAATCAATTCTCTATAAAAGCAAAGTTTTTTTAAAACAATCCCAAATAAAATTCATATATACTAGTAAGAAATAAATCATCTGAAAGATAAAGGAGAGGAACTTTCTATAAAAATCTGATTCTATCCAAGATTTGAGATGTAAAATTTATATTAAATGTGGAGAATAAAAATGGTTGCTATGAAGAATTTAGAAAATAGTGAGAAGACTTAAAAGAACTGATATAAAGTGAAGCAAGCAGGACCAGGAAATCTATACACACAATAACTATAGGAGGATAAATGGAAATAACAATCATAATAATCATAACAGTATGGAATTATACTGACCAACCTACATCATAGAAAAGAGAAAATGATCTTCCCCTACCCATCTCTTTGTCTTTCGGATATAAAAAATTATGGATATCAATTATTGATACCTTGTCAGTCTCACTTGATTCAGTGGTTAGTTTTCTTGAATACCTTTTTTCCCCCCTCTCCTTTTTTTTTGTTAGTTGTAAGCTATTGGTCAAGGGGGAAAAGGGGAAAGTATATTTGAAAGTTTGGGTGTTATAAAATGAAGGGATATCAATCAATAATTCAATTTTTAAGTAAGAAAAAAGCATCACTTAAAAATGTTTCCATGTCATATTCAGTATGAATAAAATTAAAGCAGTGATCTAAAATTTATAATTCTAATAATATTCCAATTCTTTTTTTTTCTTTTTGGAGGGCAGTTGGGGTTAAGTGACTTTCCCAAGGTCACATGGCTAGTTTTTTGTGTTAAGTGTCTGAGGCCGGATTTGAACTCAGGTACTCCTGACTCCAGGGCCAGTGCTCTATTCACTGCACCACCTACCCGCCCCATAATATTCCAATTCTAACAATAATTCTTCTAATAATATTCAGGTAATGTTTTCAGACACATAAAACATGCAGGAAGAAAGAAAGGAATGTGGCTAATTTTTAAGAATGAAATTAAAACTATAAAAAGTTTTCCACTTGTCTTCAGTAGAAAAAAATTCTGCTGTAAAACAAATATATTTCATTGGAGGATGAAAAGAAGGGACTTAAAAGATTGGCTTTGATGTGTTTTTTAAATCAGATTTCCAGTGAACATTTTTGTGTATCTTATCTTTTCTTTTTGTATTATCCTTCAAATATATCCTAGAGGACCAAGAACTGGACAATCCATACAAGTTGGCACATCTAGAAATTATAATCATGAATCATGCTGCTTCTTGGGATCAACATTAATCACTAAGCAATCCTTGTACTGGGAGTCAGTTTTTTATCAACAGGTGATTTATTCCAATGTGATAGGGCAATATAAGTACTATATTTCTTATTTTTCTCTCTTACCCTGGGACATTGAAAATTGCAGTTGTTAAATGACCTCGTGTTGCATTCACCTAAAACATTAGCTATGTTTTTGGCAGTGGACCAATGGCACATTTAAGATTGAAGTAAATAAGTATGGAATACAAGAAGAACAATCTTTGCTTCCCTGATGATATGAAATATAATGGTGCATTAAATGTATCATTTTTATAATAAATTTAGATCATGCATTACAAAAAGTAATTTAGTGAAGAAGGCTTGAACTTCAATATCATATCACAGCTATCATCTATGCTTAGCAAAATATTTCTACTAGTTATTAAAAGCTATATACTATTGGATAAAACTAAAATTTTATTTTGCTAGATAATAGGGATAGGGATAGAGTATGGATCTGGAGATTTCACTAGCTTGGGCCTATAGGTGGGTTCTAAACACCTTGTTGTTGTTGTTTTTCTTCCTGTAAAGATCTAGATAGTAATTTTTTTTCCTTTGAGGACCAAGAAACAAATTCTAGGATATCTTTTAAGTACTTAGATAACAAAAGATAGAATAAATTTCAACAAATTTTATTGGTGAGATTAAAAAATAAACAACACTTTACTATCTAACTTGGTTTCAAAAAGCCACATTCCATCGTGCCTTTTAAATTTGCCATTTTAAATCATTTTTTTTCATTTTGACATAATGAGTATGTATGCATGATAAAATAATGAAATTAAATAAAGTGTCACAGTAGAGTGATAACCATAATACTGAAAACACTGTTGATTTCTAACTGAATCACAACAATTTGTAGTGTGCAGAGTAGCAATGCAGGTAAGGAGAGCACTGTTCATGGTTTCTGTCACAATTACTCTTCTCTGCTCTTCTAGCCTCAAAGCAGTAATAGACATTATCTAAATGGGTGAGTGTGGTTGCATTCAAAACAAAATTATGCATTCTGAAATGTGAATTTCATATACTTTTCGTGGGTTTCAAAATATTATTCTGCATTTGATTATTTCAAAAGCTTAAAATGGTTTAAAAATCTTATCTTGCAAACCATAAAAAACAAACAAACAAACAAACAAACAAACAAAAAAGAGTCAAGAGGCTAGATTTGACCTGAGGACTGTAGTTTGCTGATTTCTGGTTTGGGGAACTATTAGGTAAAGAAATACTTTCTACCAATACAGTACGGTTCCTTCCTTTGTGCATTCATAGTCTCAGCAGTTGCAGATAGGCATCCAAGATGGCAGTGGATAGAGCCAGCATGTATTACAAGTGAGACTTGAGTGCAGATCTTGACTTCAAGGCCACTGCTCTATCTACTACAGTGCACTACCTATTTGACAGGCAGTCAAAAATGGCCTACTTTTAGTTTATGAGAAGGATGAAAAAGCAATCTGTCACCATGATCAGTGAAGTCAACTCTAAGATTGATTTAATTAACGTAATTGAGAAGGTGAGAGAAATGTGGTAAACTTTGGTTGGCTTCACTTGTCTGGTTGTATAGTCACAATACAATGGTGACAAGTCATTTTCACCACCACAATCATCATCATCATCATCATCATCATCATCATCATCATCATCATCATCATCATCATCATCCTAGTCCACAAAAACCACATCTATTAAATGTCCTGTTTAATTGCTATATAACAAAAGTTTTCATTTACTTTGAGAAAGATATTAATTTAAGGACCATTTAAGTTACCAAGAATCATTTTCCTATACTAGTGCTCTGATCCATCTATAGGGGAAGAGGCAGGGTGTTGTGTATGTTTTTAAGACTATTAGCTCTTAGGAAAAATTACCATAAAAATGCCAGAATTGTCTTATCAGTCTAGAATTCTGTCTCTGACAGTGGGTTCAGGTAATCTTGTAAGAGAACAAAGTTGATTTCTCTATAAAATTTAGAAAATGTATTAACACATCAGGGAATTATAATGCATGCTCTCCTTTTACTTAATAAAAATTAATCTATGAATAATGGTGTAGTCTCTGAGACACAAAGAGTAGGGGATTATAGGTATAGAAGCTTACTTCTTGGTCTGGTTCTACTGATTTGGGCAGGTCATTTTTGTGTCTCTTTCTTGAAAATTTCCTCTGTTAAATGAAGGAGCTCATCTTGCTTGATATTTCTGAGTCAGTGGATTAGGTAATGGTCTATTGGAAATTGGTATTAATCAATAAAACTTTTACTAACCTTGGTAGTAAACATTTAAAGTCTAAAAGGCAAATCCTGAAGAAGAGTCCTTATTAGCCTGGAGAGAAGAAGACTTAGGGGAGACATGAGAGCTGTCTTCAAGTGTTTGAAGGGCTTTCACGTGGAAGAGGGATGGAGTTATTTTATGTCACTCCACAGGATAGAACTGAAAACAATAATTTCAAAATAATAACTCACAGTTGTAGCATGCATTACAGTTTGCAACGTGCTTTCACATATATTATCTCATTTGAGACTCAAAGTAGCTGTTTGTAAAATGTACCCATTTTATGCTATATTCATAGTGATTATGATGTGAAAGGATTACTATGCTACATGGAAATGTTTCTTGAATACAGTTTTCAATGCAATAATTCATAAATTCGTATATATATACATATATATGTGTGTATACTGCATTTATATACATATATACATATGTGTGTATACTACAGTAGAAGATTTCTTAAATTAGAGATCCAGAGCTAAAAGACAACTTAAAGGTCATCTTTCACGTGCTTCATCCATCTCTCTCTCTCTGTCTCTCTGTCTCTGTCTCTCTGTCTCTGTCTGTCTCTCTGTCTGTCTCTCTGTCTCTCTCTTGCACTCTGAAATGAAGAAAATCATGCAGATGTAAAAGAAGGGATGTATCCAAGGATACAGCACAGGGACCAAATGTCAGAATCAGAGTTAGGATATAGGCCTCTGAGACTAAATCCCACAATTTTATGCATTTCCAAAATAAGAAAAATCTTACATAATTTCTCTCTGATATGGGATCAACATCAATAACAAATTGAAAGACTATAAGCATAGTTCCAAAGAAAAAATGCTAAATCAGAGTATCTGAATTTAACTCTGAGCTCTGTTAAGTAACCTGCAGTGCAAAAGAGAGCAAGTAATCTGTCTAGTGATCATTTTCCTCACCTATAAAATGTGGTGCTTGGGCTAAATGGCTTCTAAAGTTTCTTTAAGCTCTAAATTTATAATAATTTATATAGGTTTATTAAATTCATTTTGGGAAAAATGAAAACAATATTTCGTTTTCTACAAAAATGACAATGAATATATTACCTTTGCTAAATATTGTTTTTATCCCTATTGCTCTGAACACAGTAGGTTCCTAAGTAATTCTGAATTAAAATTTTAAAAATAATTAATAGATAATTAGATAATAAATAGAAATTAATAGAATAATAGTAATCAAGTAGATTCTTAGCCCCATTCTGTCTCTAACAGCCATGTTCTGAAATCCAGGAGAGGAAAAGTTATTAAGTGAGAAAGAATAATGAAAATTACCTTATTTTTAACTCTTAATTTTCATAGTATATATATATATTTGTATAATATTCATGCAACTTCATTTCTAATGTGAATGTTTTTATTCAGTGAGAAAATAAATGAAGGTAATTATCTGGTCATATTTTCTCTACTAATTGTTATATGTTTGTGTCCACATAGAATATACACACAAGTGGGCATACATGTATTTGTACATGTAAATGTATATGTGTGTATACATATGTATAGTATAATACCTATTTGGTATCAATGTTCATGGTAGGACATTTAGATATTCTCTTGGTGTCTCTCACTATCATTTGGGTTGAGAAACAATGAAATGAATAATATCTAAGCCAGACTTTGAGATTTTATGTTGTCAGCAATAATTTTACATCTCTTACAAATTAATCCATTAGTAATCATTATTAAGTGTGTACTACATGTCACTTACTTTACTAGGCACTGGTAATATGATGAAGGGCAGAAGACAGTCAGTATTGATTGCTCTCAAGGAACTCACAGTCCAGTAAGAGAGATAACATGCAAATAACTGTGTACAAATGAAAAAAATACACGATAAACTAGTAACAATACACAGAGGAAATGCAAATTCATTAAAGCATATCAGGAAGTGTTTTCCCACAGATGGTAAAATTTTGACCGCTACTGGTAGGAATTCAAAGAAAGCAGGCGCTAAGATTAGGAGGGAGAGAATTCTAAGAATGGAGGCCAAGGAGAGAGTGTTCAGCATCAGTGAATGGAGGATGCTGAGAGAGAAGCAGCAAAAAAGCCAATGTCACTGGGTCAGTCTGGATATGGATTTGGATATGAGTAAAGTATGAGATGACAAAAAATGTAGACAGGGGCCAAGCTATCAAGGACATTTAATGCCAAACAGAAGATTAAATATCTTTTTTACTAGAGGTAATAGCAAGCTACTGGAATTTTTTGAAGGAGGGAGGGAGGCCTAAATTCTAGGAAAATCAAATTGGTGGCTTTATGGACAGTGGCTTGGAGTGAGAGATACTTATAGTGAGACTCACTGTCAGGTTATTTTAATAGTTCCTATAAAGATAATGAGAGCCTACACTGTGGTGGCAGGGTCAGAGGAGAGTAGGGAGCATATACATCAGACTGTGAAAGTAGAAACAACAGATTGAATATGAGAAAATTGAGACATAGTGGGAAGTTGAAGATAATCTCAAGTTGTGAGCCTGGGTGACTGGGAAGTTGCTTTTACCCTCTATAGATACAGAACTCAATTTTAGACATGTTGAGTTTAAAATGTCTTCAATACATTCTATGTGAGAGATCCAGTAGGCAGTTCAAGATGCAAGTACAGAAGTCAGCAGAGATGTTTCAACTGGAAAAGTAGATTTGAGAATCATGAGTTTTAAGATAATAATTGAAGCTGATCACCAAGTGAAATAATACAGAGCCACAAGATGACAGAGCCTTGGGGTATATCTTTGATCCAGCAAGAGAGATTGAGAATGAGTTGAAACTGGGACCCATGAGAGAGTAGTGTCACAAAAACCTACAGAGAAGGAGCAAAGGCTCATTAAAGTATCAAAAAGAAAGTAATAATTACGGTCATAGACCACAGGAGAAATAAAAAAACAGGATTGAGAAAAGGTAAATATTTAGCACTTGAGAGATTATTGATAACTTTGGAGAGAATACTTAAAGGTGAATTATGATCTACAGCACCTGAAGGGATCTTCACATCTAGTAAGCAAACATTACAGAAGGTCAGTGAAAGTGAAACTGTGAAACTAAATTTGGGGGAGGAAAAGCAGTTGGGTCAATCTGCCCCCAGGGCAAGGAAGCAGTGGGGGAAGGGCAGGAACTTCTGTAACTTGTAGTTGCCCCCTCTGGGCTGCTGCAGAGGCCCTGGCTTGCAGACCTCGCAGGGGGGCTGAATCAATGGATCAGGGCCAAGTGCTCTTGCTTTGAGTGGCCTGGATCTGGATCATGGTCTTGGGTGGTGGTCCTGGGGTGTGCTCTCAGCAAGCGAAAGCGAGGGGCACTGCAACACCTCCCTAATAGCTCGGGCAGCTGTGAAAACCCCAGAAATTTGGAACAGAGCTTTCCCCCCTGGAAGAAGAGTTCCACAAAGCTAAAAAAACAACCGATTAATTGACTGGCCAATATGAGGAAAAGGAAGCAAAATGAGAACAGCAATAAAACTCTAGAATCCTTTTTTGTGGACAAAAAGGATCAAAGCATGTAACGGGAGGAAGAGAGCCCAGAACTCAGAACTCTCACACCAAATGCTTCCAAGACAATTGAAGAAGACCTAGAAGCTATATATCAACTGAAAAAGGACTTTGAAAACCAAATAAGAGAAGTGGAGGAAAAAATTGGGAAGAGAATGAGAATGAGGCAAGAAAATCATG
>JAQQSW010006310.1:0-13979 GCA_028646575.1 Pseudocheirus occidentalis | reverse complement strand
TAAACTGGTAAGCGGGCATCATTTATGACAGGCTTCTGAAGGAAGGGGCATTCTGGAGCTGACTAGTGGTGGCAGTATGGGAAGGAGGGAGTTCTGTCTCCCTACAGTGGCTGCCCCAGGGAAATCTTTGGTAGCTTCTTGACTTGATGCACCTCTCTGAGTCCCAGCCCTGCCCCTTCCATGTTTTCTCTTTCATGACTCAGCACCAAGCCAAGAAAGATCAAGAATGGAAAAAGGAATCATCCCTACCATGTCCTAAAATCTCACCTAAATCCCCCCTTGAGGGTGGTGTAGCATCCATGCTTAGAACTATAGGAAAGGTCACAATATATTTTGCAAATTTCCAGTAAAAAATTCCTGGGACAGGGTGGTAACACAGGATCCTATATTTGGAGATAGAAGGTACCCAGAGATACCCAAGAGTTCATCTAGTTCAGAGACAAGTGACTCACCCCAGCTTCAAGATCAATGTTCTTCATTCAAAAGCCCTTACTAAAATGAGGTTCTGTAATGCTCCCTTTAGGGACACCAAGGAAAAATGGAACAAAAGTACTGGCTTGGTGATGACCACATGTCCTAGCTTCCTCAGCATATGGATTGTTTATGTAGCCACTTCCTCAAGCAGACTGCCATTCATGTCCTTGTCAGTACAATCTCTATCCCTGCTGGTTAGATGCAGCTGGGGTGCTTCTTGGGTTTCAGCCATAGCCATGGGTCACAGAGAACTACCCAGTCCCTGGGTAGACTACAAGAAGGGAAGATGGATGGGGAGATGATAGACCATCTGTGATCAAGCCTAGACCTCTTGGGGGAGCTGTAAAACAAGATCTTACAAAGATCATCTCTGTCAGTCCTCGGACTATAATCATACAAAGCCCAAGTATGAGAGTGTTACTAAGCTTTGTGATTAAAGAAAGCAATTGGGAATAATGCTCAAAAACTGTTTTCCCTAACAAAGGTCAGGAAGTATGAGAACATATTAAAAGGGAAAACAGCTGGGAGATAGTTTGTTAATTCTAAATAGTCTGAAATTCCTACTGTGAGTAGACTAAGAGATTGGGTGTCTGAAGATGCTCACAACAAACGTGGTCCTCAGGTGCTGGTCAGGAAGGCCACCACTTTTTCTTATCACAGAAAGAAATTACCAGCTCAGCCATCATTTATATTTTCTTTTGAAGATAGGAGATACTCAAGTTTAAATCTCCCTCACAACTAGGAGACCTAAGAAGAGCCAGTAAGGGTTCACTCACCCAGGTCTTGACTCATTGTTCCTTTCCCATGTCCTGGAGTACCCACAGCCAATCAAGATCACCATTACAAGAAACAGATCCAGGCTGCATCTATACTAGTACTACCAAGAGGGAGGATGAGCAACTTTGTGAGGACTTGCTAAGACTGATGACCTCGTGCACTGATGACCTTGCTGCATCATTTTTAGCACTTAACATCACCTACTCACACTCCCAATTCCTTCTCTGTCTCAGTTCCCTTGCATGATGGTTGAACTCTCCCATTCATAGTAACTGGCACTGACTCAACCTAGGAAAATGACCATTGGCATTCAGAGTTATCATGATCAGAGAAATCCCAAGATTGGATCACGTCCTCTGACTAGTTATGAGAAAGTTTAGTCATTCCTGTTTAATCTTGGTGGACAGGAAATGGTTATGGATTGCTATATGCACAGCTTACATGGTCAAATGGAAACCAGGAAGAATTTAGGTAACCCTGTAGTTCCACTCAACACAAAAGGCATAGTTAGAGACAGCAGTCTCCTTTCTTGCTACCCTTAGAGAGAATGATGGGTCAGTCCAGAGCATGATATCAACAGCCCCACCTGGCACAGAGAACAGAAAAAAAAACACTTGGGAGGGCTGAATGATATGACATGATGTGACAAGACAAAAAAAATATTACCAAAAAAAAGTCCATTGCCTAAGGGCAGAACATGACACAGCTGGTCTAAGTGCTGAAGGTATTTGCCTGCACCTGAGAATGAATGATACTGTGGAAAGAATTTCCTTGGCTGCCCCCAAGAATGGTACACACTGGACTTAGGAACAACTAATGACGGGGGAGGAGAATTACCTTTCTTGTCTTTCTTTTCTTCTTCTTCACCACCAGCCCCCAGCAAGGTAAAGATGATGCCAGTCTGAGAGTTCACTCCTACAGCAGTGACCAGCATCCTGCCAGAACCCTCCATCACATGGGTCCCTGGTAGGAAGGGAAAAGAGAGGCAAGTTAACATTGTGCTCACCCTTCACAACCCAGCCTCTGACCTCACCCCAAGTGAACTGACTGCAGCTACTGCAGGCTCTTGATTCTCCTTTCAAGCACCCCGCTATTCACTGCCAGCTGTGAGTGCCCCATAAGAATCAAAATTGCCATTGGTGTTGATGTCACTAATGATTACAAAGCACTTTACACAAACTAGCTCATTTGTTCTAACAGTTAAATAACATGCAATTTGATTCAATATAATAAGTCTTTATTAAGCACCTACCATGTGTCACAGTGCAAGGCACTGGAGATAAGAAGGACAAAAATGAAAAAGTCCTCACTCTCCAGGAACCTATATTCTACTGGGATGCAGCCTAGTTTTCAGAGAGGGAAACTGAGCCTCAGGGAAGTTGAATGACTTGCCCATACTCACACAGCAAGTACAAACCCTTCTTTATCCTGGCACTGGGGTCCAGTGCTCTTCCCATCCAACCACTTTGCCTTTCAACATGCTTTTTTTTCTCAATCAAATTTTGTTTATATGAGGAAATTATGATGGGACTCATACCTTATTATTAATAATACTCAAACTTAGCATGTCTATAATGCTTTACAGTTTGAAAAGCACATTCATCTTTGAAAAGCACTATTCTTTGTATGTAATTTTGTTTGATGATCACAGCAACCCTAAGTTGGGTGCTCTTATCATCCCCATTTTGCATCTAAAGAAACTGAGGCAGACAGAGGTTAAGTGACTAGTCCACAGTCACATAGATAGCAAGTGTTTGGGGTGAGATTTTAATTTAGCTCTTCTGGAATCTAGCTTTATTCACTGTTCCACCTAGTCATCTTACAGTGCTTTCCTTCCATGCTCCACAGTCTCAGGTGCTATTCTCCTTAAAGACAATCCTGATCCTCATACTCTCAAAAGTTCTTAACATGGACTCTAATTATTTTTTTAATATTTTGATAACTGAATTTCAATATAATTGTTTTCCTTTGTAATTCTCTGTATTTTATTTTATTCATTTAAAAACATTACTCTAAGAAGAGGTCCCTTAGGATTCTCCAGAATATCAAAGGGTCCAAGGACACACATAAGCTTAAGAACACCTGGCCCAAAGACAGGAATAAATATTCACTAAGTGTGTACTATGTGCCAGGTGCTTTACAAATATCTTATTTGACCCTTACAGCAACCCTTAGATAGGTGCTATTATTATCCCCCTTTTATAGATGAGGAAACTCAGGCAAATACAATTAAGTGACTTACCCAGGGTCACCAGCTAGCAAGTGTCTGAGTCCAGATTTGAACTCAAGGCTTTCTGATTCCAGATCCAGTAATCTATTGATTCTACCACCTACCTCAATTAGGAGAGTCCTGGGACTCATACCCCTTAAGGATAATGTGAGGCCTTAAACTATTGAGGAATGCCCCATACATCAAGCACAAAATAATTTTATTTAGTACACATGCAGGGATCAGAAATTTAAAATGTAGCAACATATATAGAAAGTCACCTATTTTGCCTTTGGGCCCATTGTGTTTGTTTTGTGTTCTCATTCTCTCTGCATTCTAGATAGGCAAAGTTACTAGGCAGGTGTGTTCTAGGTAAATGAAGTATAACAGTATATACTTTAGCCCATGTTTATCACAATCTCTTTGAGTTGCTCCTTTTAGCTAAATTTACAAGAGAGCACCAGTTAAGTATCCACTTTGTCCACTGGCTGATGGATTTCCTGTGTAATTCTTTGTATTGTATTTTAATAATTTAAAGACATTGTTCTAAGAGAGGGTCCATAGATTTCCCCAGACTGTAGGGTTCAGTGACATGCAAAGAGGCCCACAAAGCTACAGGCTACAGAATGAAATGGAACTAAGTCCAAAGCTCAGATGTACTTCTCACTCAGCATAATAACTATACTATAATCAGGGGTCCTTCAGCCTGGCTCTCTACTCCCTTCTTAGATGGACAAAGAAATTCTACTCAAGACACAGAAAGACAAAACGGAGTCTCCAAAAGAATAGTCCATGATAATCTTAGATTCTCTCAAAATTAAAAAGAAAAGAAAAGACAGTATTTGACAAAGTTTTCAGACCCATTCTTATTAAATAACTTATTTGGCCTTCTCCAGACTAAAGTGGGAGATGTTACAAACCCTTTGTTAATGGGTTTTTTTTCATCAGATCTAGAAGAGGGGATGGAAAAAGCAAAAATTGGCAACCAGGGCCAATTTCCACCAAAGATAATCAGATTTCCAAATCACATTTTTATCTACTCACACATATCACAGTAGAGATCTTACCAATGTCTCAGCCTAGGCAGAGTGAAACTTTATTAGCAGCAGCTCATGGAGGCTTCATTTGATATAGGGGACTAAGAAGAGTAGCCACAGGGGTGGCTAGGTGGTGCAGCAAATAGAGCACTGCCCCTGGAGTCAGGAGGACTTGAGTTCAAATCTGGTCTCAGACTCTTAACACTTACTAGTTATGTAACCTTGGGCAAGTCACTTAACCCCAACCGCCCCTCCAAAAAAAGGCAAAAAAAGAGGAGCCACAAAAAACTACTTATAGTTTCCTAGGACACAGGATCTAGACCTCAAGTCACAGCTACAGCCAATTCAGGAAACTAAGATCCTTTCACCTGACTGGGAGCATAAGAACAATAAAGATATGGGAGTACAATGGGAAGATAAGCACAGAGAGGTGATCTCTCCCCAAGCAAAGGTTTGATTAACCCATTTCTACATCTCTCTATTTACACAGGCTGTGCCTCCCATGCCTGGAATGCAGTTATGTCCTTCCTCCACAAATCACTGTTTTGCTTCAAGACACAGCTCAAGAACTACCTATAGAAAAAACTTTTCCTGATCCTCTTCCTTCCCCCCAATTACAAGTGCTTTTCCTCCGTGACTACCTTCTATTCTAGTCCTTTGTATTTATTTTGTATTTTTCCTGTATTTGTTTGATATTTATCAATGTGTTGTGTCCCCAATAGGATGTAAACTCCTTGAGAGTAAGGAGGGTTTCATGTGTTTTTCAGCACCTAGGACAGCACCTGGACCCTTATTGCTTATGGGCAATAACTACTTATTGACTGATTTACCCAAAAGTGTGATGGCCATTAGTAGTTATCCCTCTCTAGGGAATATGTATTTTAAAATAGGACAGAGAGAAGATGAGTATGTCTGAATGTGTGTAAGAAGTTGTGTAGTGTAACAGCAAATGCACTAGATTCTATGTCAGAGGAAAAGTAGCACAGTGGGATTGAGAGTTGGAACTATAGTCAGGAAGATGAATTCAAACCTGGATTCTACTGGTTGTGTGACTCTAGACAAGTTATTTAACCTCTATGGTTAAATTATAAATTTCTTCATCTATAAAATGAGGGCGTTGGACTCAATGTGACCGCTAATGGTGCTTCTAATTCTAAACTCTGATCCAATGATTCTAAACCCAGATTCTACTCCCAATTTTGCCACTGAGTGCCTTGTGATCTTGGACAGGTCTCTTAATTTCCACAAACCTCAGTTTCCTTATTTGTATAGTTAGGGTATTCGACTAGATAAATTCTTGGTGTAGACTTCTGCTTTCATTGAGACAAGGCATCCCTGAAAAGGAAGCATCTCTAATGACGCACATTAGCTCTGCAACTGAGAGTCTTCAAAATGATAGTAATAACAACTTGTCCTTTCATAGCATGCTTTTTCAATTTTACAAAGCATTTTCCTCCCAAGAACCCTGGAAGGCAGGTGGTACAAAGAAGTCAGAACATCTTCATTTACTAAATGGGCACACATGAGTTTGGAGCAGTAATACAACTGACCCAAGATCGTACAGTTGGGGTGTGTTTGAGGTCATCTCCTGCACCAAATACAGCACTTTTCCCCCACAAATTACATAGTTTAGCAGAGGTGCTTGGCCTTGTTTGTGTTATGGGCCCCTGTAGTAGTCTGGGGAAGCTAATGAATACCCTTCCATGTTAATGATATTACATGCATAAAATAAAACAGATTACAAAGGAAATCAATTATGCTGAAATAGTTATCTATATATTTTTTAAATGAGTTCACAACCTCTCAGGTTAAGAACTGGTGGTAGGACCCTTTGAGTTTGAAGATTCAGGATTTCCATGAGGGCCTTTCAAACTTACCTATGTGGTTCAAAAGAGATCCAAACTAATGGGGGAAAGCCATTGAAAGTCATCAAGTGCTGGAACTGATGAGTAATACAAACATCCATGTTCAGAGATCTGTGAATTCATCAGCATATACCCCTTCTTTACCAACAACCCTCCAGGCTCTAGAAGTTGGTCTCAATAAGTTACTATACCCAAAGACAATCATCACCGTGTGACCAGACTTTTGGAGCTGAGCCTTGGTAAATACGGTTCTTTGCTGAGAATGGATCTTGGGTAATGGCCACTGAGTTAATCTCCAGACCTATCCTTGAAGGGTTCCTAGTTTTGTAGGTCCTACCAGAGATTGTCTTCTTCTAGGAGATCCACCAAGAACTCAACTCTATGCTGTGACTAGGGACCTGGTAAATATTTCCAAAAAAGAGTATAATGACCAGGACAATTATAACAATCTGTATCCCTGCTCTTGAGAAGCCTATAATCCTGTGGGTATAAATATGCTGCATATACACATAGATGCTGAGGGGAACTGTATCTATAGGTAAATTTAAGAATTTTATTCAAATAAACCTAAAGGCAGCTGGGTGGTACGATGCATAAAGAAGTAGATCCAGCCTCAGACCCTTACTAGCTCTATGATCCTAAACAAGTCACTTAATTCTGTCTGCCTCAGTTTCCTCAACTGTAAAATGAGGCACCTATCTCCTAGGGTTGTTGTAAGGATTAAATGAGGTACTATCTATAAAGTACTTAACTAGGATGTATTCCTTCCTCATTCTCACTTGATAACATCTGGAGATCAACAACTTAAAGTAGGTGGTTGCTAAATGTTTGTTTCCCTCTGTCTTGCCAAACTATTTATTTCAAAAAGAAGTAGTTCAGTGTAGATCAGGTGGACTTGGAGTCAGTATTACTTAGGTTTAAATCCCATCTTTGACACTTACTAGATATATGATTCTGGGTAAATCATCTGTGCCGTTTTGTGCATCAGGCAATTCTCTAGGACTTACCTATGGTGTCTTAGGTGGTATGAAATGAAATCATTTACACATGAATTTTGAAAATTTATTTAAAATATTACCAATTCTTTTTTAAATATGGTAGTACTCAGTCTTCCATATTCTTCTGCAGTTATAAAGATGTGTAGAAATGCACACATTCTAAGTAAATAATGTCAATGAAAGGAAAATTCTTTTCAGTCAGTGACTCCTCTTCCTATCATAGAAGCTCATGTACCCTAAGTGTGATGGGTGGTACTGATAAAAACTTTTGTTCTCTGAGGAAGGGAGATGGCAGGGATCAGGGAAGACTCAATGATGAAGATAGCATGGTCTCTGAATATGAATAACTCATTTACTTTGAGACTTTCAGCCTACTTTCTTCATAATAACCCTGCGATCATATCTGCTAAGTAGTAGGAGTATTACTAAACCTATTTTACAGTTGAGAAAACTGAGATTCTCCATGATTAAACAATTTGACCATAGAGCTAGTAAATGTAAGATACAGTATTCAATCCCAAATCTTGGCTTCAAGTCCAGCCCTCTTCCCACTATTCCACTGTTCTTGGCCTTTATTCAGTCAATAAACATTTATTAAGTATGTACTGTGTACCAGGCTTTATACATGGTATTAGGGATCCAACCAATGCCCTCAAGGAGTTTACAGTCTTCTAGGGAGGATGGACTATGCACATAGATAAGTTTACTACAGGGTAAGGTATGATGGGACAAAGTACTCTAGGAACATCTGAGGATGGAAAGGCCACAAATAACTGGGGGGGTGGGAAAGGAGTTATAGTAGAGGCAGCACCTGAGATGACTCTTGAAGAAAGAAAGATGTTATCAAGTGAAAGTGAGGAAGGAATACATCCTAGGTATGAGGACAAGACTGTGTTAGTCAACAGGGAGCTATCGAAGGTTTTTGAGGGGAGGAGAAATGTGGTTAGACCTGTGCCTTAGGTCCATAAAAGATGGGTGTGATTTGTTAAGAAAGAAAAGACAGGGTGAATTAGCCAAAAGTGAATTTAGTTGGAGAGAACAGGATGACTCAGGGCAGGAAAGGAAAAAATCTGCTTAATGAATGGCAAGCAGAGAGGTCTGGTTAAGGCAGTTAGCTCGAAGTAAGTTTGATGGAGGGTTTGAGTTTGAACTTTATTCAGTAGGAAATGGAAAGCCACAGAAAGCTTTTAATGGGCATGTAACATGTGCAAAGAGGTGTCTTAAATAGATCACTTTGGTAGCTTGTGCAGAATAAGGTGTGAGGAGGCAGGGGGTGAGGGCAGGTGTAAACTAGAAGAAAGATCTGTTAGTGGGTTGTAAGAATACTCAAGGCATGAGTTGGAATCATAAAACCAAAGTATGTCAGAGCTGGGAGGACACTTGAAGATCCCCTGTGTATAGAGATCATACAGATACAGCTGTATCTGTACCTCAGACTCCAATTCTCCCACATAGGTCAAGTGACTCACTCAGATTTCTGCCTTTTGCATTTAAGACCCCCGATCTGGTCCAGTGAGGAACTCCTAGCATGGGAATTCCATCCATCAATGCAACCTGTAAATCTTCTGTAACATTGTCTTAAAGAGTGGCCTGCGGTTAAGTGATTTGTCCTAGGTCACACAGCTACTGAGAGTTAGTGGCAAGATTTGAATTTATCTCTGAGTCTCTCCTCTCCTCTGTCACATTGCCTCCCACCTAAGGTCACACAGCCAGGGAATAGCAGAATGAGGACCAAGTTTTCTGATTCCAAAGTCAGGGCTCCCTCCACCACAGCTAGTCAATCTATGAAAATTATTTAAATGCTTGTTGCATGCCTGATACTGTTCTAAGGCTGAGGATTTAAAGAAAGACATGAAATTGCCCCCTGCCAACTCCAAGCCCTTGCTTTTAAAGAAGACTGAGGTTCACAAATGTGAGATGATTTGACCAGTATTGTGAGCCTGAACTTCCTTCCCTTACCATGAGTAGAAACCATTGTTTTTTGTAAAATCCCCAAAGGATGTGAAACAATCCTTTCCACCAACCTAATTCTCTCAGTACTTCAGTCAGGCCTTCAAAGCTCTGAAAACTGGGGCCTTGTGTCTCTCTAGGTTTTGCCATGTGGGATCCATCCCTAGCTAGGTGTTCAGTGGTAAGGAAGAGAATACAATTCTGAGTGGTTTTTCTTCAGGCACCAGATGACCTGATTCCTCAATCAGACCTCATTTTGTTGCTTTATTTGACTTGACCATCCCCATGCCTGTTGTCTCTGAGCTCAGGCCCCTGGGGTTCTTGCCTTTTCTCTGCCTTGAAGGGAACACATTCAGGTGTTACTAATTCAGGAGCAGGAACACAGTGGCTGCCCTTACCCAGAGTTTCCTTTCTTGGACAACTTGGAGAGGGAAGGGTTCTTAGATCACCAGAGATATAAGGACAGAGAACCAACTTAAATAATAATGGTAACAATAGCAAGTAATTATATAGCATTTTAAAGATTTACAAAATCCTTCATAAACATCTCATTTGGTATTTACAACAACCATGGGAGGTAGGTCATTATCCCCATTTGTAGAGAGGAGAAAACTGAAGTAGACAGATATTAAGTGACTTCCTTGAGCAGGCATCTAAGGTCCTTGACAATCTGGCTCCAGTCTGCCTTTTCAGCCTTATCACATGCCAGTTCTCTTCACCTACTCAACATTCCACCCAGCCTAGACTCCTTACCCTTCACTGATCTCATTTTCATCTCTCTCAGAGCCTTGGTACTTTTGTTTTCTTTGATGCCCAAATCTGTCCCCATGACTGGAATGGCCTCTCCTTATGCCCACATGATCTAAGGGAAGGCAGCTTGACATAGCAAAAACATCCATGGATTTGGAGTCAATCTTTTCATTTGCTTTAATATTTCTTAATCTCTCATGGAGTTGCTTCTCCATCTCTTACCCAAATGTCTTTCCTGGAAAGACACTATAGCCTACCTACTGCTCCCAGCATGCATTTCTCCACTTCCCGTTGGATCATTCACAGCTTTGGTTCTTCAGAGATGATTGTAGTGATTTTTCTCCTTGGCATATTCTAATTTTCCAGGAATTCAATCTTGGGTGAGTTACCATAGCTAATTCTTAGGTACTAATTCTCCTTGTCATTTTCCCCTCATTTGTTTCATTTCTCCCAGGGGTCCATCTAGTCCTTTTAGCCAGGACTTTTCTCTGAATGCCTTTTCTCTGAAGCTCCACTTGGACTAGTCCCATATTTCTCTTTTTGGTTCACCCCTTGGGTTTCTCACAGTTCAAGGTATTTCTTTGTTATGCTAAACACTTTTTAAAAGTTACACTTTTCTCCAGCCTCAGTTTCTGGATTAGGAACTGTTGTTTGAACCACAGTTGGTTCCCATACTCCTGATCGGCACATATGGGTCCTAGCTGGTCTATAAATTCAGTGGCTAAGACTAGACCCCATTTTTCGTGAAAATTATCTAACCTCCTTTGAAGGTTCAAGCCCAGGCTACCTTGATGTTGGAATAAACCATGGCTGCCTAGCTGCTGGTCTGGTCCCTTTTCCTACTACAATTGCCAAATTAGGCCCTTGGGCTCCACTTCATTGTGCTAGGCACTGGTCTGGCCCCATCTCCTGCTACAGGATTAGATTTCTTCACACTGTACCTTCCTTCTTCCCTGGCATACCCCCACTCAGTGCTTCTGCAGGATTCTGGAATTTTTTTGTGTGCGGTTCTGCCTTGGATAGAAGGACTCATCACAGATTTCTCTATGGTTTTCTTCATCAAAATTCCTTCTGGACCATTTTTAGAACTTTACTAGAGTATCTGTGGGGGAGCCAGGTTCCCCAGGGTCCTGGAACACTGACATCTTCCTCAATAAACATTTAAACAAATATTTATCAAGTATTATCTGCCATGTGAATTGCAGAGAGACAAATTTAGGTCTAATGTAAGGGAAAAACCACTTTCAGATAAAGAGAGCTGCTCCAAAGTGAAATGGGTTGCTGCAGGAGGTAGTGAACTCCCCATCATTAGAGCTTTGTTGGTAGAGGTTCAATGGTACTTGTTAGGGATGTATTATATACTCAGGCATAGATTGGACTATATCACAGAACAAATCCCCTTAATAACAGGAGTTGTTCTGTAAAACCTGAGCTCAGTCAAAAGGCTGCACCCAAGGACCTAGAAGTCTACATGTGGCCTCAAGGCCTCAGGTTCTCCACCCCTGGACTAGATGATAGCTGAGATCCCTTCCCAACTGCGAGATTTTGAAGTATATTACATTTCCCAGCTGATGAGTCTTCTTTCCCAGCATCATGGCCCACAGGGCTAGGTTTGGATGCTCCAAAGATAGACTTACCAGCCATGTACCCATGGGTGAATGACTTAACCTCTCTAACCCTCAAAATGGGGATAATAACCATAATAACTACAGGACCTTCACAGAGTTGAGGAACCAGTGAAATAATCTGTGCCAAGTACTTGGCAAATTGTAAAGGGCTATCTAAAGAGTGGCTGTTAATGAGCAACAAATCACTGAACATTTAATACACAACAAGACCCTGTACCAGGCTATCTACAGCCTTGGCTTTGGAGGCTCAGAGATTTAGAACTAGCAGGGACATTAGAGGTAATTAGTCCAAGTCTTCATTTTATAAATGAGGAAACTTAGACCAAGAGAGGCCAAATATCAGAACAGGGATTTGAATTTATGCTTTGTGACTCTATATGACTTTGTGACTTTCTTCTATACCATGGTGCCTTCTTGTGAAACAATAAGATGGGGGAATCAAGAACGATTTTCCCTTCACTACAAACCTCTAACTGCAATAGCAAGTTCTAGCTCCAGGTTTCTGAAGCTCCTTTGTAACACTCATCGCTTTGGGGCATGAAAGAAAAAAAGGGGGGACATCTGGGAAAGGTGTTTGAGATGAATTATCCCTCTTAGTTGACTTTCCAGGTGAATTCTAAATTCCCCCAAATGTAGAAAGAAATATGCCATCTATTACAAGCCCCTAGGATGCCCTGAGATGACCCTCAGCTTGGGATGGGGGAAGAACATCATGACAAAAGGACTCATGGTTTGTGACATTCCATTAGGCAAAAGTAGGCTGCTGCAACTCAGCTTAAGTGGTGTAGCCTTGATAATAAAAAGAGCTCAATAAAAGCTCGGGGCTAGGAGTTGGGAAACCAATTTCTAGTCCTGATATTTCTCCAAACTAAGCTTGGATAAGTCACTTAAGCACACTGACCTGATTTATTTATGTTATTTTTAAAGGCACTTGGGCTATTCCTCTATTATCCTTTGCTCTCATCACCTGACTGGCCCGCTTCCTCTACTAATCATGTCATTTTTTTTAGTAACACTATGTATGCCACCCTTGCACAGGTGTCATTTCAACATGGTAATTAAGTTACACCCAGCATGCATCTCTCCATTTCCCATAGGGTCACCCACAGTTTTGGTTCTTCAGAGATGATTGCCATGGTACAAGATTCAAAACCAGACAGCATCCCCAGAAGAACATGGCTGTTAAAACAATAGATTTTTTGTTCCTCAGTGAAACTTGGAACACTAAAAAGCAATTTCCCAAATGCAACTGAGCTTACACTCTTAGTCCTAATTCAGTTCTGCGCCCAACTCATTGTCCATATGTGATGGGTATTCCCTAGATGCATGTGATACCCATGAAACATTAAAAATATCTTCAGATGGGACTCTTAATCATTTGAGGACCTTGGAACACGTTGGCAGTCTTATGAAGCCTAAAACTCCCTTTTCAGAATAAATATTGTTTAAAATTATCAGTCATAGTTATTATATTCTTTTATATTAGTCATAATTGGAAGAAATACTGAATTACAGTTCAAAGTTAGCTAAATCAACAATTTTCCCCATCCAAGTTTACAAATCCCCCAAAATCTATCCACAGACTCCTTGAAATCTATCCATGGACCTACAAGGGATTTATGGATCCTGGATTAAGAGCTTGGGTAGAAGGCATTCAGTGTTGGGTAGATGTTCTATTATTCTAGATTTGGAATAAGTAAAATCCAGTTCAAAGCCTGGCTCTTCTATTTACTACCTGAGTGACTTGGACAACCTAACTTCTTTAGGCCTCAGTTTCATCCTCTATAAAATGGGGAGAGGTTGTATGACATGGTCTCTGAAATCTCTTCCAGTTCTAGATCTAAGGAAGGCTATGATTACGCAGTGCACAGGGTGAAATACTGATGGAATGTGAGCTGTTTTGTTTGGCTCTCTCCACTGACTGCTGAACTCTTTCAAAAGTCAATATCTTAGTTTCTTAGAGTGATAGGAGTAAAACAGAGAAAAGTTGTGAAAGAATTTCATGATTTTTGGAGGGAGGAAAAGGGAACTAGTGACATCCAAGATGGAAACATCCCTATCCTTATCACCGTCCCTGCACTCATCATCACCATGATCACTCCTTCTCCTTCTTCTCCTTCCTTTCCTCCCCTTCCTCCTCTTCCTCTTTTGTCTTCTACTACTACTACTACTACTGCTACTACTACTACTACTACTACTACTACTAACTACTACTACTACTACTACTAACTTCTACTACTACTACTACTGCTGCTGCTACTACTACTACTACTGCTGCTGCTACTACTACT
>JAQQSW010006309.1:0-13980 GCA_028646575.1 Pseudocheirus occidentalis | reverse complement strand
AGGACTGTACGAGAACCTGCCAGCTTTCAGCTCCTGACTAGGTGATTGCTTGACCAACTCAGGAGGGAGCTGGGACCAGGGAAGAGGATCCAGGGAATCAGAGAGACTACCCAGAGTCAAAATGAAGAAAAGGCCTCCCCTTGGACTAAACTGATGTTTGTTGGAAATCAAGGGGTGGAAGGATTGTGTGGTTTTCCAAGTACTTTATTTGGAAACTAAAGTTAATGGTTGCCCCAGGAGAGGAAGATCAGTATATTGTGAATTGTTGATTGAATCAACTCCCTCTTAGGGAAACTAGGTCATTCCTTTTGTTATTTGATTGATTGAATCCCTCTTAGGGAAACTAGGTCATTGCTCTTCTTAATTGATTTAATCCTTAGCTGGATTGATTGAATCTTTAAAATGTGAAGCTGGTTTCTCCATAAGGGAGAAACCAGCTGATTCTTCTCTTGTTCATTGTTCCTTTCTGTAATAAGATATAATATTGAGACTCTCCTTGTTCTGAAGATTGTATATAATATTGTGAATTGTTGATACTATGAACATTGTACTGAATCTGATTTTGTAATGGAATAAACAGAGTGTTCACTAACATTGTGTAATCTGAATCTTAAAAGTTCTTCACAGTAACATTCTCTCAGGAATCTACTGCTGGTTGGCTTTACATATACAAATATTGATAGGTTTTAGAAGAAGAAATCCAAACTATCCATTACCATATAAGAAAAAAATTATCCTAAATTACTGATATTAAGAGAAATGTAAACTACACAATGCTGATGTTCCACTTCTCACACCTGAGATAAAAAAATCAATAAAATAAGAAAGTGATAAATGCTGGAAAAACTATTGGAAGACAGGTGCATTGATGTTCTGTTGGTAGAGTAGTGAAATGATCCAGTCAAATCAATTCAGACTTATGCTCAAAAAATCTATTAAACTGTTGATATTTTTTTTGACCAGCAATATCACCAATAGGATCATTGACCAAAGAAGTCAATGAGAAAGAAAATAATCCATGTATATAATAAAATTGATAGCACTTCTTTTTGTAGTAGCAGAGTTGGAAACTTCAGTTGGGGAATGCTTGAACAAGTTATGGTATATGTGTGTTATAGAGTAATATTATACTCTCAGAAATGAAGATGTGAATGGAATCAGAGAAATAAAGACTTACATGCACTGTTGAAGCATGAGGTGAGCAAGGCCAGAATGATTTGTGTAAGAGTAATAACATAAAGACGGACAATTTTGAAAGACTTAGAAACTCTGATCAGCTCAGTGACCAACAGCAATTCCAGAGGATTTGAGATGAAACATGCTACTCACTTCCTGAGAAATGCACTGAGGGTATAAATTTGCACCTGTGCGTGCGCGCGCACGCACACATGCGCGCGCACACACATACACACACACACACACACACACAGGAAATGGCCAGTGCCGAAATTGACTAAATATATTTGTAATGGGTTTTTTGTTGTTGTTATTTATTTTTTCTTCTTTCTCAGTTTAAGGAATGGAGGGATGGGATGGAGAGACTGTAGGAGAGAGAGAAAAAGAGAGGGGGGAGCGAGACAGAGAGAGATGGACATATCTTCTTGAATTATATATATATATATATATATAGGAATATTTTGTTGTAAAATATTTATTATAATATTAGTCTTAAAATACAACTGTACCATGAAATGTAATATGTTTAGAACAAGAGTCTATTAGGAATTTCTTTCTTTTAATTGAATTGCACATGATCCTTGACATTGATTAAGATCAAAGATAGGCCAACGGGAGGGAAGGGGAGTTCTCTCACTTATGAACAACACACTGAACATTTCCATGCTTCAGTTCACAACATAATTTAGACCCACCACTGCTGGCCTTGATAATTAGGAAAATAACGAAGCGGAAAAGTCAGCTTTGTCATATCATGTGATCTGACCCAACAAATGATCTTTCAGAGAGGACAACACACCACCAAGGGAGTGTGTGTGTGTGTGTGTGTATGTGTGTACAAGAACATTGTGTGTGTGAAATAACATTGAGTGTGCACTACCTATAGACTCGCATGGGCAGGAATGAATAGTGACTCAAAATAGTTGTCCGTGATCATCGAAACAGAATGGTGTGTTTTAGAATTCTCAAGATTGTCAATAAATCAGCGGTTCTTTTTTTTTTTTCCTAGTCTTAAAAATAATGAGTCAGGCTTCTATTCTCATTCAATTCTAGTTCTCATTTATTAGCACCCTTCCCTCTTGAAATTACTTGGTATTATTTGGGAAATACTATTTATCGACTTACTGTGTATATATTACCTCCCTACCTCCACCACAACCCCCAATAAAGTGTAGCCTTTTTGAGTACAAGGATTGTTTTATCTTTGTCTTTGTACTGAGTGCTTTATTTACATATTGCCTTGCCTAATTGTATTTAACAAGCATTTTTCAGGGGAGGGGTGGCACAGTGTGTGCATGTGTGTGCGTGTGTGTGTGTGTGTGTGTGTGTGGTGGGGGGAGGGCATTTACTTTGTTAGAACGATTAGGAAGCTAAGGATTAGCAAGAAAGCAGATAAGGAATTTGGTGTCCCAAGGGCTGTCAGGCTCTTAAATTTGGGAGTGTGCTGCTACAGTCAGTGAGGCAACAAGGAATTTGGAAGGGCTTGCTGTGTCCCAGGCATAATGCTAAGCAATGGGAGTAGAAAGAAAGGCCAGGGCTGTGGTCATTCACTACACAGACTCTCAGCCTTCTCTCTTCAGGTCATCATGCTGGCTTGCAACTTGGCTATCATCTTGTCTTGAATACATGAATTTCAGCCTATGCAGTGAGCATTGCTCAAGGGGAAATACCCTGGTCATTTTCTGGCCTGTTCAGTTAGCACTGAAGCACAGTAGGATTTGTCCTTAGTATGCATTAGAGAACAGGATCTGTTTAGGGAAGGCAGACATGAGTTTCACAGCTGAGCAAACCAAATGCTCCCAACTGGGAAGTAATTGACAGATTTTTGTAGCATATTTGCTTCAGGCAAGTCTACAGTTCCATGTAGTGAATTCTGTGGCAATATTCTTTTTGTTGTTCTATGTATTTGTACTTATTGGCTTAATATTTACCACTAGCTTGTTGATGATATGACTAAATAGTTTATTTGGCCATCTGCTGGTCCTATCATCCCTATCTCTGTCAACAGCTCCATTTTACTTGTCCCCCAGGATTAAGATGTTGGTGTACTCTTTGATTTTCCTCCTTGTTTGGGCAGTTACCAACTTCTCTTGACACTTTCTTCAAAATTTCTTTCCTAGAGTCACCATTTCTACCATTAAGAGGATCCAGGCCATTGTAATTCCATGCCTGGATGGGTATAAACTCTTTCTAATTGACCTTTTAGATTCTAGCCTTATGTAAATTAACTCCATTATAGCAATTACTCCATTTTAACTTGTTTGTAAATAGTTATTGTAGGTTCTCCTGCCCAATGGACTGTGAACTCCTTGAAACATGGACTAATTTTTGTCATTCTTTCTATCCTCAACTCTTAGCAAAGTTAGTAGGCATTCTATGCACACACATACACACACAAATATATGTATATGTATGTATGTATAAATATATACATTATATAAGTATGTATATAAATTTTATATATACATATATGTGTGTATATATACACATATATGTGTATATGTGTTTATATGTGTGTGTGTGTGTGTGTGTGTGGTGATTTAATGACTTTTCAGTAAGTCTCACTAACATGACTAGCTCTATCTCCTTTAAAGTTTGCTTTACTCATGTAACTCAAGGGCTCCAAAATCTATAGTGGACTTTGTTCCCTTGTTAGTTATTTTCTGCTTTTTTTCTCTTTTTTAAATTCTGAACTTAAAAAAATAAAGCTAGCATTTCCATAACATGGTAGAATAGGAAAAAAAAGATTTTACATGAAACTGTAAGTCTATTACGTACAACTTGCTATTCCTTTTAAATATATAAAAAAGTTATCATGTAACTTTCTTCCCCCCTCCTTTCCCTAGAGATAGCTACCATTAGATGCAAATGTGTGTGTGTGTGTGTGTGTGTGTGTGTGTGTGTGTGTGTGTGTGTGTAAGTAAAGTCATTCTATGCCTACTTCTGTATAACAGTTCTTTTCCTGGATGCAGATAGTATCTTCCTTCCTAGGTGCTTCCTTTAAAGACCATCAAAAATCAGATTACATTATTCTATTCCAACTTCACAAAATCATAGAAGATAGAGAAAAATACTTCAGTCACTCAGTCCAATCTCGAAACTTTTGAGAAAGAATTTCCTCTACTGTACTGCTAACATGGTGAAGACCTCCAAGAACATTGGTGAGGGGAATCACTTCTGATATAGCAGAGTCCACTCCTCATTTGGGAAAGGATCTCCTTTCATCTCACTTAAATTTGACTCTGCAACTTTCCAACCATTATTACTAGCTGTGTTCCATTTTCTATTTACTCTTGAGTTCAAAGAGTTTGTACTTTCTCAAGAATACATGGAGTTTTCTCCTTTCTTTATCCTTTATTTTATGATGCTACCTTCCCCCAGAATGCTTGCCTTTTTGCCTTTTGCCTAATCAAATTCTACCCATCCTTCAAAGTGAGGCTCAAATTCTATCCCTTTCCATTTCTGGAAACATAATGAAATCAATCACACCATAACTACTGGAAAGTGTGCATTAAGCTACTCCTCTAAGGCTGCAGTCACTATGAGCGTGACTTTCCAAACCAAAATCTTCTGGTCTTATCTGTCTGAGCTCTGTCCTCTTTAATGTCTGTTACTTTTTAATCATATTCCTGAAATTTATAACTTAAGACCTCAATATGAATAAACTTACTCATTCATTGACATCTTCTAACATTACTTATTTATCTCTTCCACTTCTAGTCTACTTAGAATGAATGCCTTTCTCTTAGATAAGTATGGGACATATTCTTCCCCCAAAAGAGTTCACAATGAAGGGAAAAAAGTAAATAAAATAATCAATCCAAGTCCTTCTTTATCTGTGTTGATATTTCCCTTAAAGTGAAAGTAGAATAATAAGAAATGTCTTTATATATTGGATTTTATCATAGGAGCACTTCCAAAAAGGAAAAATTTCCTGGCTTTTAGAATTCTTTTTATCCATTCACAAATATAAGTTTGAATGGCCTCATAAGATGCTGAATCATAGACTGCATTCCCCTGCCTTCAGAAGGACCATTCTCCAACTCACAAAAATATCTCCCGTTTGTTTAAGACAAAGTTCCAGTACTTTCCTATCTTAAATATTGTTAAAGCTTCAGGAACCTTCACCCTGAGAGACTGACTTCCTTCTGTTTAAGTTGGCTCTTATCCATAGTAATCCTTTAAATATTTGAAGGTGGCTAACATTCTCCCTTTAAGTACCTAATTCCCCAGCCTAAACACTTTCAGTTCTTCTCTCAAGTCATGGTTTTCAGGAATTTTAGAGTTAGGAGGGATCTAAGAAATAATCTGATTTTTTAATAAAATAAGTCACTTATTTAATGGATTTTTAAAATGATACCTTGGAAATTAGAGTCAGTTGCTTGAGATCAGACATAACAATTTATAAGTGAGGCAAACTCACATTCAAGCTCAGGTCTTCTGAGTCCAAATCCAGAGTTCTTTCAATTACATCATGATGAGACTTCACATGTACTATTAATAACATATTACTTGCCTTCTTAATAGGTAGGAGGGAGGGAATTTGGAATTCAAAATGAAAAAAACTATATGTATATACTGCAAATACATACATTTAAAGATTTAAAAATAACTATACCTTGGGGATGCAAGGTGACACAGTGAATAGGACACTGGCCCTGGAGTCAGGAGTAACTGAGTTCAACTCTAGCCTCAGACACTTAACACAAAAAACTAGACATGTGACCTTGGGCAAGTCACTTAACCACAACTGTCCTCCAAAAGGCAAAAAAAAAATTTAAATTAAAAAAACTATACCTTTGTATCTATTCACATCCCCTGACAGGCCTAACCTTTAAAGAAAATTTTATTCTCTTTTGTTTGTTCAATAATAATTTATTCTACAAAAGGATTCTTTGTATTATCACTAGATTTTTAAAAATTAAATTAACTTTTTATTAAATCCAGTACAACCTTTTCTTTCAAATTTGTGGTATAAAATAATTCACAGTAGTGAAAATTTTCTTTTTCAGAACAAAATATTCTTCTCTGTATATATGGATTGTGATACCTTTGGCTCACTCCCCAATATATTTACATTTTTATCTATATGTCTATCTCTATCTCTACATCCATCCATCCATCATCTGTCTGTCTGTCTGTCTATCTATCTATCTATCTACCTATCTACCTATCTATCTAATCTATCCATACATACATCCATGTGTTCAAATGCAATTGTATGCAATGTTTCTGAAAAGTCTTAGTGGAGGAGGAACATATTAGGGTTTAAAAGTACACTAAGAGTTTGAGAACACCACATGTATGCATAGCATCAGGGAAGAATTTGTCAAAGAGATAGCTTAGATAGTTCATATCCTTAACTAGATTTCTGTTTTTCAAACTTATGTACCTAAAGGGAATAAAGGCTGCCCTAATGTATGTGCAGTATAATGGAATTCATATTTTAAAATAAGAATATATCACAGCATAATTTATAATACAATATGCCAAAGACAATACATACTTTTTATGGGATTCCCACTAAAAGAGTTGAACATTAGAAGGGCGAGTGTACATATGGGAGTCTCAAGCTCTTAATCTTGGATTCTTCAGTCCTATTTTCTTATTCCTGTTCAATAGGATATACTCTGCTATATGGATGACTTTAACATAATGAATTCTTTTAAGTATTTACTGGACTAGAATTTTTCTAAAATCAGTCTCATTCCCCCCCCCCCGCACACACACACACACATACACAAATAATACTTCCCCCTCAAAAAAAGACAGGAAGAAAAAAAGAAAAGGAAAGAAAAAGAAAGAAAGAAAACCAAATTCCTCAGTTGTTAGTGCTTCTTGTGTCTTGTAATTACTTTGTATTTAGTTTTAAATATAATTCTTCTACTTGGCAGAAGATTGTTGTGTTGGCGACTGTTTTGGTTTTATTATTTATTAATTATTATTTATCATAATATAATTGTCAATTATTATATTATCAATTATTAATTAATTATTTATTATCTCAGCCCAACACTGAGAAAAGTACCTGATATATAAAAGGTGTTTAATATTTGCCAAATTTAGTTTATAAAAAAGTTACCCGCGTTTTAACTTTTTTTTAACTGTGTGTGTGTGTATTTATTTCAGAGTACTTGACTTTTTCCATAATAGTATGTTTGACTGAAGAACGGCCTCAGTTTCTGTCATAATAGGAAATGTCTGTCATTCACTCTTCCTAAAAGTCATATCTTCAGTGATTTAAGAAGTTCCCTTGGAGACATTTATCTCACAGGAAGACTCCCGTGGACCACTTAGTAAGCCTGGTGCATCATACATCAGCACACAGGCCACGTGTTTCTCATTTTGTGCTTGGCAGTTTATACCAGATTTCATTAGTGTTCAGCTCCCCATGTAAGCTGCTTCACTGCCTTTTTTTTCTTTTGTTTTCAAAAACATCTAGAATGCTTCTCTCATGACAAATGGAATGCTACCAGGCCCCCTTGTGGTCTTTGGCATTTTAAGTAGACAGAGGATCCCTGTGCAGGTGAATGCTTTTGAACCCTCCTGGACTTTGGGACTCAACTGTTTCTTTGCCATCATGAGGCTGCTTTTATTGCATCAAAAAGGACGAAATGCAATTGAAAAATTCAAAATGCCTTTGCTCCCAGTGCTCAAGTGCTCACAACCTGGTTAACTCTCTAATCATTACTCCTCAAACAGGCTTTGAAAGTAGTAGATGAGTGGGAAGTTATTTGATTTTGAAATAGTCACCACCACCATTTCCCTTGACTTTATCTGACTCTTCCACATTTATTTAAAGGAAAAATAACACCCAAGGAACAGAACCTACAATAAAAATTTCAGGAACTGAGACAGAAAGAATAAAAAATGTACTCACCATTCTCCTTCAAAAGAACATTAATGTCTTATTGGATCTGACAAAATCCAATGAATTCCTAATTGAAGACCTTGTCCTCATCCTTAATTCAACCTGTCCCACCAAACTCCAGCGGCAGACATGAAGTATAAGCATTTGTAAGCATTTCAAGGAGTCAAACACCATGAATTGAATTAATGATGGAATTTTTTTTCCCTTTCTATCCTGGCTTGAAATATTTATGTTTTCTGTCTTTCTGTCAGCCACCAAATAGTATTTTAATTTGAACTTGTATATTGATTTTAATTTACTTTATTATTTTCCTTGAACTTTTTAAAGGATATATCCAATGAGAGTACATTTGATAGGAGGAAAATAATGGAATTTTCCCTTAAACAAGACCTACTAGGCTTCCTTCCTACTAGCAATATTCACCTTTGGTCATCTGCCTGCTATTGTGTGTGGTAAGAAGTATATATTAAGCATTCTTTGAAATCACCTGTGCAAATGGCACAGCAGTGAGTTGATGAGGTGAAATTGTTGATGTCATGTCTTAAGAATAGGAATTGATGGTTCTCAAATGGCCATACTTACTCAGGAGAATCAAAGTGATTTAACATCCATCTTATTCCCATCATTCTAGGAATCCCAGAAAAAGAGTGAAGTATCACATATTTTAAAGAGAATTAAGGAATCATTTGGGGTAATTATCCAAAGAATGTAATCATTTGCGTTTTTTTTCAACCAGTGGTTATTCTTTTTTTTTTCAGATAGACAATGTTGTTGTTTTTCAATCATGTCCAAATCTCTATGAAACCCATTTGAGATTTTCTTAGCAAAATTATTGGAGTGGTTTGTCATTTCCTTCTCCAGCTCATTTTACAGATGAGAAACTAAAACAAATAAGGTTAAGTGACTTATCCAAGGTCTCACAGCTAGTAAGTATCTGAGGCCAAATTTGAATTCACGAAGATGTGCCTTCCTGACTCGAGGCCACCACTCTAATCACTATGCCACATAATGGCATAATGGATGAGTAATCACTCATTCAATAGTATTTTATATACTTAATATGTGTCAGATACTTGTAGTAGATACTAGATAAATAAAAATGAATACTAAATATTCCCTTTCTTCAGGAAATTTATTTTCTACTAAAGTAAATACAGCTCCAATCAGTTTCCAAGTCCTGTTGATTCTAACTTTGTAACATTTCTAATAGATACTGTTTCTCTTCTCTCACACTGTCAGTGCCTTCATACTGACTCTCATCAGTTCATCCCTGGAGTATTTGGGTAGCCTGCTAGCTAGTCTCGCTCCCCACTCCATCACATCCTCCACTCAGCTCTCAAAGTGTTCTTTTTAAAGTGTTAGTCTAATCATATCATTCCTCCCATTCAATAAACTCTAGTGGTTCTCTCAACTCCATGATCAAATATATACCCTATGTTTGACTTTTAAAACCCATCATAACAGCATCCTTTCCTGCCTTTTTAGTCTTCTTACACCTAACTCTTGTTCAGATATTCCAAGAGCCAGTGATGCTGGTCTCCTTGCTGTTCCTTGCACAGAACACTCCAGCCCTCAACACTGAGCATATCCTCTGGTGATTTCCCCCATGTCTGGAATTGTCTTGTTTCTCCTCTCTACCTCTTGGCTTCCCTGTCTTCCTTGAAGGCTCAGAAAAAAAATCCCAGCTTCAATATGAAACTTTTACCAATTTCCCTAAAAACTACCACTTTTCCTGTATGACAGTGATTCTCAACCTGTGGGTTGCACCCCCTTTGGGGGTCAAATGACCCTTTCACAGGGTTCACAGGGGTTGCCTAAGACCATCGGAAAACAGATATTTATGATAGCCCTAGGAACTGAGATACTGCTCCTCTATCCATCTCCTGGTGGCTCTGCCCACATGCAGATATGCCCACATACGTGTATTAAAGGGTTGCAGCATTAGGAAGGTTGAGAACGACTGATCTGATATATATATAAAATTGATCATATATAATATATAATTATAAATAATATATTGATATACTATAATTATAATATATTATGTGTAATAATATATAAATTTATATAACCACTGATATATAGGTATATGAAATTGGATATTTTCATAGATATATATGTATATTATATATAGAGAGATATATATGTACACACATATAGATATAGATAGATAGATAGGTAGATAGATCGATAGATAGATAATCTTGTATGTACAAAGCTGTTTGAATATTGTCTCCTCCATTAGACTGTGAGATCCTTGAGAATAGAGATTACTCCCCTAGCCAGAAGTTAGAAAATGACATCCCTTGGGTCAAATCCAGCAGCTTCTTGGTACACCCTTAAGCCCTCTTAGATCACTAGTGGGAATTTAGCTCTTGGACAATTGTTTGCCAACTTCTACTGTAGACAATGCCTGGCACATATTAAGTTGTTAATAAATACTTATTGACTTGACTTTTACTCAGATGAGTCAATATGCAAGGCTGGGTGTCCTGAAACTTTGGGAACACTAAATATATACAAAGTAATTTCATGAAAGTGTATAGGAAAGTCCTAACCAGGAGTGGGCTAGAGCCCACTCTACGCCTTTAAAAAAATTTATTTATCAGTTCTTTCTCTGGAGGTAGATAGAATTTTCTTTCATATATTTTTTGTAGTTGATTTCAGTATTTATACTAATAAGAATAACTTAGTCATTCACAGTTATTCTTCAAACAATATTGCTGTAATTGTATACAATGTACTCTTGGTTCTGCTCATTTCACTCCATTATTTCATTCAAGTCTTCCCATATTTTTTAAATCAACCTGTTCATTATTTCTTATAGCACAGTAGTATTCCATCATAATTATATACCAAAATCGTTTTTCCTTTCCCCAATTGATGGGAATCCTCCCAATTGCCAATTCTTTACCACCATAAAGAGAGCTACTATAAATATTTCAGAAAATATAGCTACTTTTGTTTTTGCCCTGATCACCTTGGGAAACAGACCTAATGGTGATAATGCTGGATCAAAGTGTATACACAGTTTTATATCTTTTTAGCATAATTCCAGATTGTTCTCCAAAATGGTTGGATCAGTTCATGGTTCTACCAACAGTTTATTAGTGTTCCATAAGTGCCTTTAGAAAGAAAAGTTCATTGTATGCATTTACACTTCAGAGATAGGCAAGTAATATAAATCAGGGCTTTATTTACTGTTTTTTATCTAGACTTCAGAAAGTAATTTACAAGGTGTTAATAATACAAATTAAACTTAAAATGTATCATATCTTGATTTAAAAAATGGAAACTGGAAGATATGGATGCCTATCAGTTTAGGAATGCTGAACAAGTTAATGGTCAATTGTGTTGTGCCATAAGAAATGAAAAGCAGATGGTTTCAGAAAAACCTGGAAGGACTTATACAAACTGATGCAAAGTTAAGTGAGCAGAACCAGGACAACTTTATACACAGTAACAGAAACATTATGCATTGTGATGCAACAGTGAAAGACTTAGCTATTCTGATCAAGATAACGATACAAGACAATTCCAAAGGACCCATGATAAAAAGTTCTGTCTACCTCTAGACAGAAAATTGTAGAACTTTGAGCTCAGATTGAAGCATACTTTAAAATACACACACACACACACACACAAACAAACACACTTTATCTTTCTTGTTTGTGTGTGTGTTTCCTTTTGCCATATGTCTAAAATAGAAGTACGTTTGCAGGACTTTACATGTATAATAAGTATCATATTGCTTGCCTGCTTGAGGGATAGAAGAGGGGCAACAGGGAAGGGCAGAATTTGGAACTCAAAATAAAAAAAAAAGCAGTTAAAATGTCACCATAAAATTAAGAAATATTGAAGGAAATAAGTAAAACGTTTTAAAAAATATATCACATACACTTTTTTTCCAGAGGGATGGTTGTTAAACATTTACAAACACACTATTGGTCCTAGAAACTAAATATATGTATATGTATACATGTATGTATACATCTAAGTATATGTATATGTATATATATATATAAGTATATGTATATGTATATGTATAAGTATATGTATATGTATATATACATAGTATATATGGAGAGTTAAGGATTAGGGTCTCTGACTTCTGTCATCTGACTATAAGCAGCCCAATGATGATCCTTATTCATTAAACAGATCTTAAAATATGACTCACCCTATTCCCTCACGAGTTCTAGTTGTCTCTTCTCTAGGGTAAACATTCTCTGTTCTTCACTTAATTCTTATATGGCATGACATCATTGATCATTCATTCTGGAAGGGACCTTAGAGATCACATGATTCCACCCCTTCATTTTTCAGATGAAGAAACTGAGACCCAGAGTGAAGTAACTAATTTGCATCACCCATTTTGTAAATGTCAGAGATGAGACACAAAACCAGGGCTCCTGACTTGAAGTTTTATGTTCTTCCCACTGTCCTGTAATGTCCTTTTCAAGTCCCTGATCTTGACAGAAGATTCATTTGATGGGATACAATGTGTTCAATAGAGTAATTATAATGAGTTATATAAAAGGAAGATCCAGATGTATTTGAAAGTATTTTATTTGTTTTTAACAAAGCTGAGCAACTAGAGAATTCATCAAACTTAAAACCGTGAAATACCAAGAAAAATCAATAGATTTTTTTCAGCTTCAGGACTTGCTCCTCACCTGAAGGAAAATGTCAGGGGTTGACATTACTTGGAAATACACACACACACACACACACACACACACACACACGTACACAATTATACACACATCTATATATATCCATATATGAACTGAATACATCATGTGTTTAAATGTACATACATATGTATATATTTAAATATACAGACATACACACAAACACATATCCGCATGCATTATGATATTGATACACATGTATGCATGCACATATGCATATATTTATGTGTATGCATAGATACATAGATAGACAGACAGACAGACAGACAGACAGACAGATAGATAGATAGATAGATACTTTTTCTCCCTTATTGTAGGGTATTTTCTTATCCACTGGTTCCCATTGCATTGGGTTACCAAGGCATTCCCTACCATGACTTTTTTTAGGATGATAATGATTCCATTCTGTCGGGCAGTCAGAGTTTACAGTTACTTTGGAGGCTGCATTCTATTTAATCTGTCAATTTTTCTCACACCGTGGGGCTGCTGTGAAAGAAATTGGAGCTGTTAGACTTGATGCTTTGATACAGTTTGTAAAATGCAAGGTGAAAGACAGTAAACTGCATGTGACATGCTAGCAATTTGTTTCAAACACTCATGGTCCAGCACTCTGAGCCCCTCTCTTAGTGAGATCTCTTCCCTTTTTTCAGGTGAAGACGCATCTTGTCTAAAGGCTTTGCTGTTCATTTGCATTGATATTAAAGAAATGCATTTGTTATGGCATCCAGGGCATGTAGCCAATGTAATTTGGCTATCTTTTTTTTTGTTTCCTTTTATTTTGTTGTCATTACACTTGGCCTATATAGAGGTCAATTTAAAAGCTAATTTAGCTTTAGTTTGTAAATTGGGAATTTCTTTGGTTATTATCTAAAGGACATTGAGCTGTGGGTCAGGAGACCAAACTGAAGTCACTGATGAGAGGTGACCTTAGACCACTCCTTTAATTCAAGAAGCAGAAAGGCATAAGTAGAGTGTGAGATTTCAGAATTACTGGCTTCAAATTTCAACTTCACCACTTAACACCTTTTTGATCTTGAACACATGACTTAATCAGTTTTCTCTTTTGTAAAATAGTTTTGTATTGGATATCCTCTAAGATCCTTCTAACATTAATTCAGTCTTCCAGTGTTCTACTCTGCGACTTAGATTTTTTCCTTTTTTTATTCATTTATTCCTTTTCTTGTTTACATCACTCATTTCTGTGAGATATTGAATTACAAATTTTCTCCCCTTCTTTCC
>JAQQSW010006308.1:0-13980 GCA_028646575.1 Pseudocheirus occidentalis | reverse complement strand
CTCAGGCTTGTTGGAAATCAAGGGGTGGAAGGATTTGTGTGGTTGTCTAAGAACTTTATTTGGAAACTAAAGTTAATGGTTACCCCAGGAGTGGAAGATCAATACATTGTGAATTGTTGATTGAATCAACTCCCTTGTAGGGAAACTAGGTCATTCCTTTGTTAATTGATTGATTGGATCTCTGACTTGACTGATTGAATCTAAAACTGTGAAGCTGGTTTCTCCCTTAGGGAAACCAGCGGAGTCTTCTCTTCTTCCTTGTTCCTTTCTGTAATAAGATATAATACAGAGACTTTCCTTGTTCTGAAGATTGTATATAATATTGTGAACTGTTGAAACTGTGAACATCGTACTGAATAAGGATTAGTAATGGAATAAACAGAGTGTTCACTAATACTGTGTAATCCGAATCTCAAAAGCTCCTCACAGTAGCATTCTATAAGAAATCTACTGCTGATTGGCTTTACAGGCTAGTTGTTCCTTCTTTTGGCAATGTGAGGCCCTTTGTTTTCCCAGCTCATCATGTTGAAACCAGACATTGCAGATATTCAATTAGCTTAGCTCAGAATCCCCAAGCTCAAGCCATCCCCCAACTTCAGGCTCCTCAGAAGTTGAAGTTACCACTGCTTGTCAGTATGTCTTCCCTTTGTGACTCTTTGAAATTAGAAAGGATGATCTTTTGATGACTGTCCCTCATGAAGTTTATATTTGAAAGGTTTCTAGCTTGATGTGACCTGTTAGACCTTTTACTCAACTTATCTAGCTTTCAAGAACATCCTTTTACTGATGAGGTAAAGTCATAACTAACAATTTAGATGTCTGAGCTAATCAGCATGAGCCATTCCCTGACACAGACTTTTAAAGACAAAAGTAGATCTTAAATTCAGCAGGAGTCAGAGACGCAGTGCACTAGTCTCCACCAACAGTGAGCCTGGGGGATACTGGCATAGCTAGAGAGATCACCTGGGGGTACACTGGGAGGGCATTGTACTACAGAGGAAAGCTGAAGGGAAAGAAGTGTACTTCCCGATATCTGCTGTTTTTTTAAGTCAACTTAATTTCTATGTCTATCCTTTCCTTCTCTACTCAGAAAAAAAGATCCCTTGTGACAATGATGTTTGTTTGATTTTTTTTAAGAAAGGGAAAAAAACAGTTCAGTAAACCAATAAAGACATCACTCATGTCTGATAGTATAAGTAACATTCCAAACTGTAGTCCCCTACCTTTTTCAAAGGATGAAGGGGAATGTATTTTCTCAACTCTTTTGTAGGTCCCATGCTTAGCCACAATTAGCCTGTCATTTTCACTATTTTTTGCTAATTAGGTGTTAAGCTCAGTAGTTACTATGTTGAAAGAGCACCATAAAAGAAACTATCAGCATCCTCTAAATTTCTGTCACTATGCCCCAAATTATAGCTGTTTGATGAATACACCTCTATTGTGCAAAAAGAACCATTATTAAACTAAATAAACACAAAAATGAATGAATGATCAAATGTAGGAACGAATGGACAAAATGAATGAATTAATATATAAATGATAGGGATGGGTGACATATAGATAACTAATAATTGTTAATCCTTATATGGCTCTTTCTATGCACTAGATGCCACACTAAGTGCTTTCCAATTATCATCTCATTTGATCTTTACAACTCTGAGAAGTAGCTCTAATATGATTCCCATTTGACATATGAGGAAACCAAAGGAAATTGAGATTAAGTGACTTGCCCAAAGTCACACATCTAGTAAGTGTCCAAGGCCAGATTTGAACTCAGGTCTTCCTAATTCCTGGTCCAGCACTCTATCCACTATATCAGCTGTCTAGATAGATAGATAGACAGATGATAGATTAATATAGTAGATAGAAAAATAGGCAGATGATAGGTAGTAGGCACAAAGACTAATTCATGGTTCTTTTGCAGGCTACATAAATCAAATGAGTGATGGAAAGAGTCAAGAGTTTGACCTTTGTCTTGTGGGAGTTACTGCTCTGAAAGTAATGTTTGTCATTGGTCTGTGTTTTTATTAATTAACAGAGATATCATCTTTGACAGATACAGGGAAAAATTATTTCACTGCATGATGGAGTTAGAGAAAGAGTCCAAATCATTAGACAGGCACAAGTCAAACCCAGAAAAAATAAAAACAACTCTTTTCCAATAGTTATGGAAAAAGCAAACTCCCAAATGGAATTTTCACTGTTATGAAATCCTTGTAGGAGTTAGATGGGATCATTGTTTTGTTGCAGACAGATGGACAGGGAATGGATAATGAAACTTACAATAATATTTTAGCAAAAGCTGGCAGGGTAAGTACCAACCATATTCTGTGTGGGCTGACCAAAAGGGAAGCCAAGGGTTGTCTTGCTTATTAAACAGTCTACTATCAGGTTATGCTTTCCTACTTTACCCTAATGTAAGCAATTAGAAACATATAGAGCAAAGGCAATAAAGAGAACAAGAAAAGAAAGTACCAAAGTGGGAATAATTAGATCACAGATTTGTAGCTAGAAGGTATCTCAGAGGTTAACTAGCCCCAGTGTCTCTTCTTACATATGAGGAAAAATTAGACCCTAAGAATTTAAGTGATTTGTCCTAAGTCACACAAGTAGTACATGATAGAATCAAAAATAAAGCCCAAACCACTTCAATAAAATCACCACTGTTGGGGGCAATACCAAGGTGGATGAATGTAGTAGCAAGCACCCCCGCATACCCGGGATGGCTGCTAGCACAGATTCTTTTATCTGCTTTTCTAAAGGAAATCATTTCAAAAGAGAACAACAATCTTACTTTAATAAAATATATATCATTTACCTAGTTCAAGGGGAAAAGGCTGCACCCTGAACTTCAGAGAAAATACACACAAAAGTCACAAGCAGACTAAAAATACAGACAGACAGGGCTTTTAGCTGTCTGACCATTACATACATACCTAGTTACCAGAGAGAGAAGCACCAACATCTGGGTTTTCAAAGTCAGAGTGTTCATTGGTTGCCCAGGATCTCATCTGGTCAAATCACACAACTCTTCCTATACGCAAGACCCAAAGAAAAACTTCATATCGTGGTATATGTAACCTTTTCCAGGGTCAGAAAACGTTACAACCCTCATGACATAATGCCCAATCACAAAGTAACAAGATGTGTGCATTATTGAAGAACAAGCCCCCCACCACTGGCTCATGTGAACAAATTCAGTCTATTAGGGGCAGAGCATATTTTTCAAATCAGGGAAAATACTCAAATTCACTTAAACCTCTCAAAGGGCAGATAAAATCTTCACATTTCCATTACTATTAAAGCAAAGTGAGGCACTTCCCCTCAAATAATTTTAAAAGAATACCTTAAATCAAATTCTGGAATAGCAGAGGCAAAAAAAGATCATGGTAATACATTTTCCCAGCCTAAGATAGTTTAGGAGGTAGACAAGATCTTTAACACAAGAATGGGAAACAGTCAAGAACATTCACTGTGGCAATATCAACTATGGGACTTAGTGGTCACAATAGCTGCAGGTTTGGGAGTTCTAAGCCTAGAGATGTTAAGGGTCTTGGACAACTCATCAGGAAAATATTATAGGTGGCTTTTGGCTGGCACCTGGTGCAGAGCCTGGTGTATTTTGGCTACTATATTGTACATACCTAGTTCTGGGTCACAGTTCCAGGGTAGAGAGGCATATTTCTGATCAGTCACCAGGAAGTCAGGGCCATGAACATGGTTCTAAGGCAGAGAAAATCACTAGCACTTGTGACTACAAGGGAAAAAGGTGGTTTCCTCACAGTTCCAGGGCTTGGAGGATCACTAGTGCTTGTGATTGCAGGGTAGCAGGGTCCTTCCTGGGTAAAGATCAAATCATGGACAAAGATTTCAGTGAACACAACTCTTCCTGTATCACACCACCTTGGAAGAATCCAAATGCCTGCAGAATCCAAGAACTAGCTCAGAAAACAGCAATATTAAAAATTCAGAAGCTTGGGAATGCGCCTCCTAACCTTCAAGTGACCTGAGACCAATTTTGACATACAGGTCAAAATCAAGAAGTAGGCTGGAAAAAATAAGCAAACAACAAAAATAGAACTTGAAGATAACAAGCTGCTATGCTGCCATGGAAAATCGAGACACAAATCCAGTAGGGGAAAACAATCTTAAAACAGCTACAAGCCAAAGCTCAAAGAAAAACATTAACTGGACACAAACTCAACAGAAATTCTTGGTAGGCTTGAAGAAAGAGATTAGGATGACCAGGGAGAAAAAATAGGAAAAGAAATGAGAGTGATACAAGAAAATTATGAAAAGAGAATTAACAGCTTTGTCAAAGAGGCATAAAAGTACTCTATTTTTTCTCAAACAGAATTAATATAATGGTAAAAGAGGCACAAAAATTCACTAAAGAATTCTATAAAAAGTACGATGGGGGGTCGGGGAGCCAAGATGATGAAGAACAACCAGGGATTCACCTGATCTATACCTAAAACCTCTCTAAAGAACCTTAAATAATGCTCAAAATAATTTCTGGAGTTATAGAACCCATGAAAGCATAGACTGAAACAATTTTACATCATGAGAAAACTTAGAAATTTAGCTTAGGAAAAAAAATAGAAAGTCAGCAGGAAATGTCTGTTATACCAGGGTGAAAGTAGAACAAAGTACAGCACAGGTTGTGCCTAGCAAACCAACACTAGGCCATAGGGGCAACTAAATCAGTGGAAACAGCAGTTTTATTTTATTGTTTTGTTTTGTTTTGTTTTTCCCAGACCTCTCATCCAACAAATGGTAAGAGGATCAGACAACTAATCAGAAGGAGATTGCAGGGTTTACTTTGCAAGTAGCAGGGGCAGGAGTCTGGTTCAGGGTTCATACTTGGACTAGATCACAGATCTATGTCTCAGTTCCAGGGTGAGGAGAAGCACTAGCAGTGCCAAGCTTGAAGCTTCAGGGGAATGGGAACCCTGTTCACCCTTTCAGGGTGGAATAGAATTGTGGTTTATTACAGACAGTAGTACAGGGGAGTAGTAAACACATCTCTCTTTAAAACACACTGTCGTGGAAGAACAAAAATCTTAGAAGTCTCCAGAATTGTCTCTGAAAACTGCTTCACATATAATTTTAATCTTGGGATAGTGCCCTCTAGAAACAGAGTTTCACTTCAGCATAGAGTTAGAAGCCAAGAAAAGTGCTGGAAAAGGGAGCAAACAGCATAAAAAAGATCTTGACTATTGGAAGTTACTATGATGACAGTGAAGAGGAAAACACAAATTCAGAAGAAAGCAACCTTGTCAAAACTGCTACATTGAAAGACAATGAAAATATTAATTGGTCTCAGGCTACAGAAGAACTTGAAATAGATTTTTAAAATCTAGAAAGAGAGGCAGAGAAACAAATGAAAAGAGAAATGAGAATGATGCAAGAAAATCATAAAAAAACATAAACAGCTTGGTAAAATGTAACAAAAAATACTGAAGAAAACAACAGTTTAAAAAACAGACAAATGGTAAAAGAGGCCCAAAAATCCAGTGGAGGGAAGAATGCTTTGAAAAGCAAAATTGGACAAATTTTTAAAAATATGTCTATACAACTACACTGATGAGAAGCACTCCTTTGGGAAAAAAAACAGAAATGGAAAAGTGGAAAAAAGAGACACAAAGCTTCACTGAAGAAAAATAATCATCCTTCAAATGTAGAAATGGTCAAATGGAAAAGGAAATATAAAAATCTAATGAAGAAAGTAATTTCTTAAACATTAGAATTGAGCAAGTAGAAACTAATGTCTTTATCAGATATCCAGCACTAATATAAGAAAAACAAAAGAAGAAAAAGATATGTGAAATATCACATTAAAAATAGATCAAGGACAGAAAACTTTAGAATTATTGCCCTACCTGAAAACCCGAATCAAAAAAAATACCCAGACATCATCTTTCAAGAAATTATGGAGGAAAACTACTGTAATATTCTAGTACCAGAGGTTAAAATACAATTGGAAAGAATCCGCCAATAACCTCTTGAAAGGGATCCATAAATGAGAGCTCCCAGGAATATAACAGCTAAATTCCAGAACTCTGAGGTAAAGGAGAAAATATTACAAGCAGCCAAAAAGAAACAATTCAAATACTGTGGTAAGGATTACTAAGGACGTAACAGCTTCTACATAAAAGGGTTGAATGGCTTGTAATACTATGCCATGAGTGGGAGGGGGCAAAATAGCCAGGATTACAAACAAGAATAACCCACATAGGGAGCCAAGATGGCAGCGTAGAAGCAGCAAAGCACCACAGCTCCCACTCAAACACACTAAAAAACTCATAAAATGGGACTCTAAAACAGATTTTCAAGCTCCAAAACGCTCCAAAAAACAGAAAACACATCTGTTGCTACAGGCAGCTCAACAGGTGGAGCTCTTCACAGCAGTCGGGGAGCCGAGGCCCAAACCCCATGGTCAGCCCCTGGGGCAGTCAGGCAGAGCCCAGTCTATAGGAGAGCAGATCACCTGCACTGGAGGCACAGTTACCACATTTATCAGGCCAGAAGAAAAAAAGGCCAAGAGAAAGGTCAGTGGATTTTGCTAAACTTGGGGAAGAGTGGGTCCGGCCAAACTGCTCCCAGGGCATGAAGCAGCAGGAGATGGCTGTGGAAGCAGGAATGGCTGAGAGCAGCAGTGGCCTCCACTGGGCTGCTTCAGAGCCCTCTGCAGGCAGGGGGGCTGAGGCAACTGATCAGGGCCAAGGGCTCTTCCATTGAGCAGCCTGGATTTGGATCATGGTCTTGAGTGGTGGTCCTGGGGTGTGCTTTCAGTGAGCCAAAACTGGGGGTGGGGCTGCAGCACCCCACTAATAGTTCCAGCGGCTGTGAAGGACTCAGCAATTTGGGACAGAGCTTTCCCCCTCCAGGAAGCAGAGTTCCATAGAGCTAAAAAAACAAGCAATTAATAGACTGGCCAACATGAGAAAAAGGAAGCAAGGTAGGAACAGCAGTAAAACTCTAGAATCCTTTTTATGGACAAAAAAGGTCAAAACATGAAGCAGGAAGACAACTCAGTCAGAACTCCCTCACCAAATGCTTCCAAGACACTGGAAGAATGCCTACTATCTATACATCAACTGAAAAAGGACTTTGAAAACAAAATAAGAGAAGTGGAGGAAAAATTGGAAAGAGAAATGAGAATGATGCAAGAAAGTCATGAAAAGAGAGTCAACAACATGTACAGCCTGTATTGAATTGCTGCTCCTTCCAGTGGGAGTGGGTGACAAGGGAGCAATTGCAAGAGTCTAGAAGTTAAAGCTATACAATCAAATGCAAAAATAAGACATTCAGGGATGGGGGTAGGGAGACCCTCCCTGCCCTACTAGAAAGTTAGAGGGGCGTTGGAGGAGGACATAAAAGGGAACAGATTGTGGGAGGGGCTTCATTGTGAGATCACTGTTTTGGGCTTGGGGGCAGGGGAAAGAAGGGGAGAAAATTTGTAACTCAAATCTGGAAACGAATGATGTAATCAAGAAAATAAACTAAAATTATACATTTTAAAAAAAAGAATCACCCACGTAGCAAAACTAAATCTAATCCTTCAGGGGAGAATTTGGACATTCAATGAAATAGAGGATTTTCAGTCAATCCTGATGAAAATATCAGAGCTGAATAGAATATTTGACATTCAAACATAAGACTCAATAGATGCATAAAAAAGGTAAACAAGAAAGACAAATCATGAGGGATTTGATAAATTAAAACCATGTTCATTCCTACATGAAAAAAATACTTGCAACTCCTAAAATATCGTTATTATTAGTCCAGTTAGAAATATACATATACAGAGGACTTAGGTGTGAGTTGAATATGATGGGATTATTTTTTTAAATTAAATTTAATTAAAGGTTGGGAGAAGGGGAAAAAATGAAGGAAAATATTTGAAATAAAAGAGGTGCAAAAGAGATTTTTCAGTGGAGGGGGAAATACGAAAGATGGCCGTGAATGCTTCAAGCTTATTTTCCTTGGAAATGGCTCAAAGAAGTAAATAACCTATGCACTCAGTTGAGTATAGAAGTTTATTTTACCCTATGGGCAAAACAAAAGAGAAAGGGAATAATGAAGGAGGGAGGGATTTACAGAGGGGAGGGTGACTTGAGGGAGGTAAAAGTCATAAGCAAAAAATGAGTATGGACAGAGTAAAAGGAGAGAGAATAGCATAAATGGAAAAAATAGGATGAAAGGAATATATAGCCACCATAACTGTGGGAAAAAATACAGCAAGTTTCTCTGATAAAGGCCTCATTTCTCAAATATATAAATAACTGGTTCAAATTTATAAAAATAAGGGCTATTCTTCAATTGATAAATGGTCAAAAGATATGAACAGGCATTTTTCAGATGGAGTAATCAAACTATATATAGGGATGAAAAAAGTGCTCTAAATCACTATTGATTGAAGAAATATAAATTAAAACAGATATGAGCTACCAACCCAAAATTATTAGATTGTCATATTAGACATATTAGACAAAAAAGGAAAATGACAAATGTTGGGGAAGGGGGATGTGGGAAAGTTGAGACACTAATGCTCTCTTGAAGTGGTATACTGATTCAACCATTGTGTAGGGCAATTTGGAACTATGCCCAAAGGACTATAAAATAATACCTAACTGTTGACCAAGAATTACACTAGTAGATCTGTACTGTAACTCAAATACACACAGACACACACACATACACACACAAATACATATATAAGTATATATGAAAAGAACTTATATGTAAAAAAATGTTTAAGGAGCTTTTTTAGTTGTGGCAAAAATTGTAAATTGAGTGATTGTACATTAATTGAGGAATGGCTGAAAAATTGTTGTATGTGATTGTCATATTATACCATAGTTATATAAGAAATGATAAGCAATATGGTGAAAAAATGAGTATTTCTCTTTTATAGCAATAATCAATTATTGAATTACTACCAGATTTTTCTTTTCTCAGAAAAGTGCAGTTTTTAAATATTGAAGGAGGTGATTGATGGAATACACTGCCCAAATCCCAGGTATAAATGCTTTTTGATCCTGGGTGGGAGACCCTCCCCAACTAGAAAACCTTACAAAGAATTTAATCTAAGGTGATATCACAACCATTGTTTTTTGGTCAGCCTGGTTTCAGCAGGTTGTCTAGATTGCCATAGGTGGGGGTAATCTGGATAAGTCGTAAGTCTCTGTAATGCCATGCACAAGCAGATTCCCAAAAGAATGCTACTGTGAACAGTTTTTAAGATTCAGATTACACAGTATAGTGAATACTCTGATTATCCATTACAAATCAAGGCAAACACTCACAAAGTAACATTTACAACATTACATCTTATCACAGAAAATCACAATGTGGTGCTCATAACAGATTAACATTAGGATGGCCACACAGTTTTCACTACAGTGGCCACAATAATTAGAATAAGGAACAAAAGACTAAGTATCTGGTTTCTGTAAGAGTGAAACCCTCCATTAACTTAATCATTCAATCAATTCACAATATATCAATCTTCCACTCACAGGGCAACCATTAACTTAATCAGTCACAATATAATAATCAAAATTCCACTCATGGGGCAATGATTAACTTAATCAATCACTCTTGTAGCAATCAGTCACTATGCTAGATTATCAATTACAAAATATCATTAATCACTAATATACTCATTAGAAAACCACACAAACCCTCCACCCCTTGGTTTCCAGCAAACCTCAGTTTCATCCAAGGGGAGGCCTTTTCTTCATCTTGACTCTGGGTGGTCTCGCTGATTCCCTGGATCCCCTTCCATGGTCCCAGCTCACTTCTAAATCCATCAAACAGTCACCTGGATTCAGAAGCAGACAGATGCCAGGTTATCATCCAGTCTTCAGAGGTAGACAGTTGCCAGGTCCTTAGCCAGTCCTCGAAGCAGTCCCTGGCACACACTGAAGTTCACAGGGTCCAGCACATCTCAAACCCTTCACCACTTCTCTTGCCTGGAACTCAAGGATCAGCCAGGCCATGAATAAACTAAGTCTTATCCTGGTCACGCTTCTTCAGTCCTCCAACAGTTCAGCTGGCCCTATGACCCAGAAGGAATATTAGCCTTCTGGGTAGCCTTCACCAGATTCTGTTCTCAGGAAAACTCCATCTCAATTCTCAGTCAGCTTCCAGATGCTAGGAGAGAAACTCTCTCTCTCTCTCTCTCTCTCTCTCTCTCTCTCTCTCTCTCTCTCTCTCTCACTCAAGAAAACTCCAATTCACTTCTTCAATCCAGCAGCCCAGCTCCCAGATGCTGAGACAATCCTGCTTCCTCCAAGGGGATAATTCCAATTCTGTCTCCCTGTGTCTGGACTTCTTGCTTATATACACACACTGGCCTCCTGTCTCAGCTAGTCCCCTTCTTCCACATCAACAGGGGAGTTCACACCTTCTCAACAGTGGACAGGGCTCAAATCTTCCATACAGAGCTCACACCTTCCATACTTAGCCCTAAGTTACTAAGTGCTAAGTATTTGCTAAGAAGATTGCTGTTACCTTCCCTTTGTTGAAGACAGAATAATAAGTGCCCTGTCCTCCAACCCCTCATTAGAATAAAACCACTTTGGTGGGTAAGGGAAAGATGAGGAGAAAGCATGCAACTCAAAATCTTGTGGAAATGAATGATATAAACAAGAAAATGAATAAATTAATTTATTTGAAAAAATAAAACTACTTCTTATTATAATACCATTCTTATTAATTGATAAACTATCAGAATTGTTTCCCACCATCTGGTACAATCACTCTTCCAAAGTCATATAAATATTGAGTAGTTTTCGTGAAGGGTCTTTCACATTAGAGAGTGCCACTGATCCCTTTTATTACTTCTTAACATAATTAAAAACAATTAATTAATCATAAACTGCTTTTCATACTTTTTATATGTCACAGTAGAAAAAACTGGAGAGACTTACATGAACTGATACAAAATGAAATAAGCAGAAACAAGAAAACATTGAACCCAGTAACAGCAGTATTGTGAGAATGATCATCTTTGAAAAATTTAGTTACACTGATCAAGACAATGATCCAAGAAAAATGTGAAAGACTCATAATGAAAAATGTTGTCTATCTCCACAAAATGAACTGATGGAATCTGAGAGCAGATTAAAGCACCCTTTCCTTTATTTTTCTTCTGTTTTTTTGTATGTGTTTTCTTTCACAATACAACTAACACGGAAATAAGATTTGTATGACTGAACAAATATAACCTATATGAAATTGATTTCTTAATGTTGGTGACAGGGGATGGAAAAGAAAGGGAGAGTAACTGGAACTTGAAATAAAAGAAAAAAACAAATATCAGAATCAAAATAGTTCTTAGAGGAGGGACAGAATAAGATATGAGAAGGTTAAATAAGAGAAAATAGGATAGCAGGAAATACACAGTTAATAATGATAAATGTGAATTGACTAGAATGAGCTCACCCATAAAACAGAACTGTATAGCCAAAGAAATTAGAAACTGTAATTCAATAATATGTTGCTTAAAAGAGACACACTGGAAACAGAAAGTTACATAACACAATTTTATAAAAAGGGACTTGAACAGCATCTATTGTGCTTCAATTTAAGTAAAAAAAGAAAGAGGCAAAGCAAAAGCAAAAATAAACCTGTTTAAAAGAGATTGAAGAAAACTTCATTTTGCTTAAAGACAACAATGACAAAGAGTAATGACAAATATTTATTCAGGAAAATTCTCTGAATGAGACTCTATTTCTCATTTCTCAAATATGTAGGAACTGAGTCAAATTTATAAAAATAAGAGCCATTAGGGGGCAGAGCCAAGATGGGGGCATAGAAGCAGCAAAGCACTGCAGGTCCCACACAAACACGCTAAAATCTCATAAAATGGGACTCTAAAACAGATTTTCAAGCTCCAAAACTCTCCAAAAGACAGAAAACACATCTGTTGCTACAGGCAGCTCAACAGGTTGGCCTCTTCACAACAGTCTGGGAGCCGTGGCAGAAACACCGGCCTGGCCAGGCCCCAGGGCGTCAGGCAGAGCCCAGTCTATAGGAGAGCAGATCACCTGCACTGGAGGCACACTTACCACATTTATCAGGCCAGAAGAAAAAAAGGCTGAGAAAGGTTAGTGGATTTTGCTAAATTTGTGGAAGAGTAGGTCTGTCCAAACTGCTCCCAGGGCAAGGAAGGACAGCGAGGCGGCTGTACCAGGAGAAAGAGCTGAGAGCAGCAGTGGCCTCCGCTGGGCTGCTTCAGAGCCCTCAGCCTGCAGACAGCAGTGGGGCTGAGGCAATTGATCAGGGCCAAGGGCTCTTGTGTTGAGTGGCCTGGATCTGGATCATGGTCTTGACTGGTCGTTCTGGGGTGTGCTTTCAGTGAGCCAAAGCTAGGAGGGGCAACCCACTAATAGCACTGGCAGCTGTGAAGGCCCCAGGGATTTGGGACAGAGCTTTCCCCCTCCAGGAAGCAGAGATCCACAGAGCTAAAAAACCAAGCAAATAATAGTGGCCAACATGAGAAAAAGGAAGCAAGGTAGGAACAGCAGTAAAACTCTAGAATCCTTTTTTATGGACAAAAAAGATCAAAGCATGGAGTGCGAGGAAGACAACTCAGTTAGAACTCCCTCACCAAATGCTTCCAAGACACTGGAAGAATGTCTACTAGCTATGGATCAACTTAGAAAGGACTTTGAAAACCAAATGAGAGAACTGGAAGAAAAATTGGAAAGAGAAATGAAAATGATGAGAGAAAGTCATGAAAAGAGAGTCAAGAACCTGACTGAAGAAAACAATACCTTATAGAGCAAATTAACTCAGATGCCAAAGGAAGCCCAGAAAGCCAATGAAGAGAAGAATGCCTTAAAAAGTTGAATTTGCCAGATGGAGAAAGAGTGTCAAAAGCATTCTGAAGAGAATAATTCCTTCAGAATTAGAGGGGAGCAAGTGGAAGCTAATGATTTTATGAGAAACCAAGACACTATTAAACTGTTACAAAAAAATGAAAAAATAGAAAGCAATGTGAAATATCTCCTTGAAAAAAATACTGACCTGGAAAATAGATTCAGGAGAGACAATGTGAAAATTATTGGTCTACCTGAAACCCATGACCAGAAAAAGAATTTGAAAAGCATCCTTCAAGAAATCCTCAAAGAAAACTGACTGGATATTTTAGAATCAGGGGGCAAAAGAGAACTTGAAAGAATTCATTGATCACCTCTTCAAAATGATCCCCAAAAGAAAACTCCTAGAAATCTTATTGCCAGGTTTGATAATCCCCACACCAAGGAGAAACTATTACAGACTGCCAAGAAAAAACCATTTAAATACTGCAGAAGCACTATCAGGATAACCCATGGTCTGGCAGCTTCTACACTGAGGGATCGAAGGGCCTGGAATATGATATTCTGGAGAGCAAGAGAACTGGGATTAAAACCAAGAATCACCTACCCAGCAAAACTGAGTATAATGTTCCAGGGGAAAATATGGTCATTCAGTGAGGTAGAGGACTTTCAAGCATTCTTGATGAAAAAACAAGAACTGAACAGAAAATTTGCCACTCAAACACAAGAAACATAAGAAGGTAAACATTGGAAAGAAATCATAAGGAACTCATCAAAGTTGAACTATTTATATGGCTATATATATATATATACCCACTCATATGTCTATATATGAGAGTATATATGCATATGAATACGTATCTGAGCATGGGTATACATGTGTACATAGAGGGTTCAGGATCAATTGATTAGGAAGAGATGATACTTCAAAAGGTGAAATTTTAAACTGGGAGAGGACTTGAATGAGAGGAGACAGGGAGAGACAAAATGGGGTTAATCATCCCATATAAAAGAGACAAGGGATAACTGTTTCAACTTTACTTTCATTTACTCTCATAAAATTTGGTTTAGGGAAGGAATGACATAAACTCTAAACTGAGTATCTTGCCACTCAGGAGATTAGGGGGCATGGGGATGAGAGGGGGGC